>MU833100.1:0-61174 GCA_029204225.1 Diphasiastrum complanatum | reverse complement strand
TTTTTCATTCAGATATATGTGGTCCAATGCAAACTCTGTCGTTGCTAGATGCAAAGTATTTTATTACCTTTATTGATGAATTTTCAAGAAAAATAGCTGTTTATTTTATTAAGCAGAAATCAGAGGCTTTCAACAAGTTTCAAGAATTCAAAGAGCATGTAGAAAATCAAATTGGTAAAAGAATTCAAGCACTGAGGTCTGACAATGGGAGAGAATATATCTCTATTGAATTCAAGGAGTACTTCCTTATCAACGATAAGAAGTAAAAGTCAAGATGGTGGTAGGTGGGGTGTGCTTCTCTGTGCACCCTAGATTGTAATGTGTTTTTTTTGAAGGGCTAGGATCTCAATCCTCCCTTCCTTGAAGTAGCCAATAGGAACAAAGGAGCAAGGGCCTCCCCAAGAAAAAAAAAAGACACCTCTTGTACATCATTTTCCATGCTTAATAGAAAGGAGGAGACTCTACCATTTTGGCAAGCATCCTCATGTACACTTGTTTCTCATGCTAATGCTCTTTGTGAATGCTTTCCATTTCTAAAGCTTTTGCAATGTTTCCTAGTTTGGTATTTTTAACGTTTTTCCATTAGTTTAGAGCATGAGCTAACCTCTAACAATGACGATCTATAACAACAATCGTCAGCAATCAACAATCATCTAGTCTTCAAGATGCATATTTGAAAAGTCAATTAGTTATTCATCCAATATATGGAATTAGGCAAGGCCAAAAAGTCTTTGTACTATTAGGTAGGGTTAAAGCCTTAAACTGCCCCCCCCCCCCCCCCCCCCCCCCCCCCCCCCGACTGGTCTTGGGTTGCATGTCCATGCTAAAGATCATTAGACCAACAACCCGTAAGTTATTTATGATTATAAGGGGTTTGGGGCCCTTATGTGCATTTGGTCATAAATAATGGTTGTAGGCCTAAACTCATGATGGTGGATTTATATGGGTCTATCTTATATTGACCTTCCTAGATTTCTTCCAAGCTTAAAAGAAATCTCCTTGTTTGAAGACAATGACTCGCATAATTATATGCACGACTAGTACAATATAATAAATATAAAAAAAATCATGCACTAAATCAAAAGGTTTTTTTGCACGCACAATGGACTTGTATAACCCAAAAATAAAAAAACTCTCCAATAGTATGATACCATTTGAGTCTATTCCAAAAAACAAAAACCTACATTAGAGTAATATCAATATAATAACTTCAATTAATAATATGATATACTTTCAATGTATCTAGAAAAGGAACTCAAACTATAAAAGAAAGTAAAAAAGAAAAGAGCCTTGTCAACATGCTTATAGATTGCAATTGCTTTGCTTGCTTGAGTTATTGTTCCAATAAGTACCTTTTTGCCACCATTTGCTTACTCTTCACTGCTTCTTCTTGATTTAATTTGTGCAAGATATGATGAAAAAATGAAAGACTAGCAGTTATTTGTTGGAGTTTAATCTTACTCCTACTCACCTAATTCTATCTTCGTAGTACTTCGATACAATGTAAATACTCACTCACTACAACAGTCTGTAAAAATAAACTGTTATTTGAGACAGTCTATAATTTTACATGCATATCTGAATAGTCTTCAAAAATATATGGATATTTGAAGCAGAGCAACAAATTGACTCCAACACCCCACATTCGAGTTTGAAGTCAAGCTATCAAACAAGCCAATGACATCAAATCAATGTGATTGACACTATCGACAGTTGACACTGTTGCTAGTCACATTGAGACATGTGCTCAAACATTTATCTATTTTAAACCGATGAAAGAATCTCAATTGGATGTAAATGGTTGTTTTCTGGGCAAATTTCAAACTTGAAACGACATATTTTGAAATTTCGAAGAGACATGCATAATTTTCATCTTGAAAATTTTGAAGAGAAAAATTGCCACTTCTTTCATGGCAAAATGCCAATAGAACAATACTAACAGCTCTGACTCTAACAAGTAGTTCCACATCCAATCAACATTATTTCATTGATTTGAAATGGATATATGTTTGAGCCTATGTTTTTTACAAAATGCACAAGGGATACAAATTCATGTATAGACAGATTGACTGCCAAAATAAGTAGTGAATTAAAAATGAGAAATAAGACAAGCTATAGACAATGTGTATATGCCTAGCTAATTGCCTAGTGGTGTAAGTGAAAATTTCTAGAGTTTTGTTTGCAATAAAACATTGTTTCTCCTCTTGTAGAGTTTGTAGTGTCCTCCGAATTAGGCAACCAAGAAGGGTAAGAAGCGCATTCCAGACCAAGCACAATATTTTGACGAATTAGATCAAGCAACATCGGAACCCAAGAAGCCGAAGAGAAAGAGATTTAAGAAATCTATGTCCCGGGAAAAGGCTAAGAAAGAGAACTTATGTTTCATTTGTAAGAAGCCTAGACATATGATGAAATTTTGTCCAGAAAGGAAGAAAGTGTCTGCTCATATGATTGAGATCCCAGGAGGCAATGGTAAGACTTTGAAAATTAACCTGACTGATTGTGAGTGTGAATGTTCTTTTAGTACTACCTCTTTCTTGCCTAATGAACGTTTCCGTTTAATTGGCATAGTTAAAGATCAAGAAGTGAGTATTTTATTGGACAGTGGTTCAACTCATAATTTTATTAATTCTCGTCTTGTGCAAAAACTCAGCTTGAAAACTGAAGCCAACAATCATAGATATAAAGTTTATCTAGCTTCAGGAGCAGAGTTAGAGACTTGGAACGTAAAAGTCCCGAAGCTCCTAGTTTTGATGCAAGGACACACAAAATTAGTTAATTTTCATGTTTTAGACTTAGCCCGTACCGATTTAATCATAGGCTACGAATGGTTATTTAGTTAAGTGCTTTCTCTGTTGATTGATTTTGAGAAGCATATTCTCACTTTCAAGGAGGGTGATAAGGTAGTTACATTATTTGGCAGTAATTTTGTACGTCCGTTGGATCAGATTTCTACAGTTTTTGAAACGAGAACATAAGTATGAAGTTTTTTCAATATGTGCTATTCCAGATGTGGATGTTCCTGAAATGAATCTAAATGGTTGTGAATTCTCAGCAATTCTTAACTCAGTAAATTTAGATCATGAACAAGCAGTGAAAGAACAGATCATAAATGAATTTAGGGATGTTTTTCCATCTGAATTATCTCATGGTTTACCACCGTCTAGGTCAGTAGACCACATGATTGAGCTGATTCCAGGGAGTCAACCTATCTCTAGACAACCTTATAGGTTTTCTCAGAAAGAGGAGACAAAGATTTCAAATCAAATAGAAAACTATCTGAGGATGGGACATATACAACCTAGTAAATCACCATGGGGCGCTCCTGTTCTAATTCGGTGGAAAGATCATATTGAGGATGATGATTTGTGGGAGAGAGTTGATAGCATAAAGAAGAATTTTTCGAAGTTTAGCTTCTAAGGATAGAAGCAGTTTAAGGAGGGAAGAATGTTATGTTCTTGACCAGTACATAGGACTAATATCCTTGTGAGGCCCAAAACACACTAAATGGAGTTTAGACAAGGTATGAGACAGTGTATGCATGTGTAGAGTTATCAATAGCAATTCTATGAATAGTTGGTCCATGCTTAGGACTCTATTTTAGATGAATCTATGTATAGGAAACTTAGGGCTATGCATGACTATGTGCCCAGGTTGCTTTTGGTTCTATATATTGGGTCCAAACTCGTCCTACTCCTCATTATGGTTGTGGATTCATTGCCAGGCTCTTACTCTATATTCATGCTTCTTGTGCCTTGGCTTGGGGGTGAAGCTTCTAGAGTTTGATTGGATGCTTCTACTTGGTTGGGTGGTTTCTCCATAGTGTGTTATCCATTGTGTTTGTGATTTGTAAGCAGGATCTAAGGAGGTTCCCTTACAATCTCGATCATGAGAGGGAGTCGACTTTCATCGGTCCATAGACATCTGAGTGGACAAGCTCAAGGACTTCTTTGGCTCTTTTTTTTTCATGTACAAATGGACTTCGATGCTGGTTGCCTTTCTGACAGGCTTCACATAAGTTGGTGTCTAGTCTGGTTATTTTCAGATCTGTGACAATCTCTTTTCTGCTCATGTCGTATAAACTTCTCATATTTTGATGATACATTCTTTTGTGCCAGAGATGATTTTTATTTTCTGATGCATTCAATATGCTATCATAGTTGCTAATAATTTTATATCCTAATACATGTTACCTTGTCTGGACCCGACAGTCAGCAACTTGTTTGATTTTTGCTCGATCATCCGGCACACATTTCCATCAAACATGACTTAAATTCCAAGATCTATCATCTTCGATACAGAGAGCAGGTCTCTTATTAGTGTGGGTACATAGAGTGCTTCTGGCAACTCTTCTTGTCCCGATAGTGTATGTAGGTGTAGAGACCCGATGCTTTCGACATCATGTCGGCTCCCATCGCCTAGTAATAAGTCTTGGTTTTGTCAAGTTCCATGTAGTTGATCAAGACGTTCTTGTTGCAAGTGATGTGCGAAGTTGCTTCTGAGTTGATCACTATGTTGAAGTCGTGCTGCGCATAGCTGGTCGAAGCCTCATCGAATATCGTGAAGGCTTCGTTGCTCTTGTTTGCATCCTTCGACAATTCTGCAACATTGGCTTTTTTAGCCTTGTTCCTTCCTTTTGGGTTGTATCTGCACTTATATGCTGAATGCCCTTTCTTCTTGCAATGCATGCAAGGGATTGTTAGGTTGAACTAGCATCTGTCGGCTGTGTGTCTCGACTTGTGACAATGATCACAAGAAAAAGTTTGTTTGTTGTTGTTGTTGCCTCTTGTCGATGATTTTGAATGAGCCTTGTCGAATTTGGGCTTGTTTTTGTATTTCTTCTTTTCCTTTGTGAAAAGGGCCTTCTCCTGGTTGCTGCTTCCTTCTCCTTCATCTCTCATCAGTTTCTCATCTGCGTCAAGACTGACAACTCGTTCGAATGTCATCTCTGGTAAGTCCATGATGAGCATTCTTAGAGGCTGATAGGATGTAGGTAGAGACTTCATGAAGTACATCAGCTGATGTGGTGCTGGGACTTGGTGTTCCTGTCCAAATGCAGAAAGTTGAGCACAAATCATTCTGATCCTCTCAACGTGCTGATCCAATTGGTTGCCATCCCATCGCAAGCTTTATAACTGATTGTGTAGGTGCATCATTGATGCTGCAGTCCTTACTTCGTACTTCTGCTTTGGCTTTTTCCACGTTTCATGCTTCTCTCACAGTCTTCAATCTACATGAGAATTTTTTCGTATATGGATGAAATGATTGCCATCGCGCGTTCATCTTTTCTGATCCATTCAGCTCTCCTTGGGTCTCCCTCTGGAGGCTGTTCTTATGTGAGATCAATCACTGACCAAATCCCTTCACCCTTCAAGAGTGTTTTGATTTTGAACTTCCAAACTCGATAGTTTGCGCCATCAAGATTGATTGCAATCCTGGTCTGAATCGTTGTAGCCATATTGAGTTATCTATTGAATCTGCTATGATACCATGTAGATTTTTTTTTTGATAGTTCTCTTTGTATGTGTGTGCGAAATTTGCAGGACCTAGATAATCGACTACAGATCACAGACCTCGTAGCAATCAATCATAAAGATAAAACACGACAATTAGAGATGGAAGAACTGAAAGTATTTTGTATTTGGTTTTCTTTTTGAGTGAGTTGTTCAGTGTCTCGCTTGTTGGCGGCTTAATGCTCCTCTTACGAAATCGCTATATTTTGCTCGTTGGCAGACTTTCATGCATAGCTACCAAAAACTAATCCACATATTTTGTTCTAGCATTCTATCCTATATTTATCTCAACAGGTGAGATTACAAGATAGATTAACAACAGATTACAAGAGAGGTTTAACACTAATCTATTGGTTAGCCACCTCTGATAACGTTGCTTTGACAGCTGAGCGTGATAGTACAATGCCCTCACGCTGGTTGAGCTGTAGTCTACTAACTCGACTTGTTCGACGTTTGGTTTTGTTGGCCTTCGACCTTCGGCCTTCGGCTTTTTGGTTTTGTCAACCTTCGGCTTTTTAATGCATGAGTCCTCGTCGGTCACTTCGATGTTGATGACGTCGGTGACTTCGACTTCGGACACTTCGGGCTTTGGTTGCAGGGGCAAACGTCGGGCACTTCGACTTCTTCGGCCACCTCGAGCACTTCGGTCTCTGGTTGCAATGGCACCTCATCGAGCACTTCGACGACTTCGACCTCGACCACTTCGGCTTAAGGGAATGCTACAGAATGGTTGCAAGAGTTCACCATTTCCAACACATTCATGCATAGTAAAGCACCACATTTACCTGTCTTTGCTTTGGCCTTATGCATCATGCATTGTTTTCATGAGTTCTTAAAAACTTTTTAAAACTTTTTAGTGGAAACAAATGCATGCTAGTTTAGCCTTATTTTTAAGGATGTCCCCATAAAGTATCCTTAAATGTTAACGTTTTTTCAAACTCCATACTATTGCCTTGGCAATGCAAGGCCAAAAATTGTGAAAACAGCATAAGAACATTTCATCTTTCTTCCCATTCACGTCAACGGTGGCCGACTTGGAGATCTTTTAGTAATTAATCTTTGAAAGCGTTTCTTTATGCGTCTAGGAAAATCTAACGCTGGCGGGCTCAAAATTCTTCGTTATCAGATTTCCCTCGATCGTTTCTGACGAGCCATTTATCACATTGATCCTGAAGCAGAGAGTTTGAGGCTGGTGGCGCTCTGTCTTCTCCCCTTTTTGGATGCGATTTGAGCTTTCTTGATGGTAAGATCCTACCTCTCCTTTGCTGCCTTTGCAACTACTTCAAAATTAACCTCTTCGTTCATCATCGTCATACACACATTTCCTTCTGTCTTGTTTCTGGCTTAGTTCAGAGTTGAATGATAGGGCCAAGCCAAGCAATACGCATACAGAGACAAAGAGTCATGCCCTGTATGTAGAAGCTGCCTCTTGTTGAGAAAAACGGAACAAGCTGAGAGGAGTGAAGCCTATTCTTGTATACGAGGCCTCATAGTGCCAGTTTCAGCTGGTTAGTTTGAGTGAATGCTAAGGGATAACATGCAAATAGACAGATTGTGACAGACTTTTCTATGTACGTACGCGCATATGGGCTTCCTTTGTAATTATCTGCTACATAACTCAATGACATATCTTCTACTTGCTGCCTCTGTTGCATCAAGTTATTTGTCGATTAAACATTTTATAGTTGGTTATAGGTCCACTGAAGAGCACAATCTACACATCATAGCCAAGTTCGATAGACAACATTACCATACTTATATTGGCAAGAGCATCTTAATATTGTTCATGTGAGGAGTAGTCGTGCCATCACGTAAGATAAATTGCTTGAAAAGCATGATGCTAAAAAATATTTCTTGTTGCAATGATTATAAAAATTGCACTATGTGTGGATTTAGGGGCCTAGTTCTTGGTCAATTGGAATTGATCCAAGAAAAAATCTGAAGATTTGGGCTAGTTGAAAAAAAAAAAGAGAAAAAGAGCAAGGTTTCAGGGATATGCACCTAGCAGATGGTAGTTTTTGGTGCGTGTGCACACCATAGTTACCCATTTTGGAATGAGCCATGAATTTTTTTTCTAATACCGATTTTATAGCTAGAAAATAAAGAGTTTTGAATTTTTTTGGCCAGTTTAGGGCTTTCAAAGGGATGCCTTTAGGGATGCATAAACACCATGAAATATTAACAATGGGCCACCAGAAGATTAATCAACAAAAATATTCGTTAAATGAATGAAGCAATCTGCTCGAGCATGGTTTCAAAGGATCAATACTTTCCTTATTGATCACGGCTACACATAAGTTTGGAAGCACACAGAAGATTCTGTGTAGAACTAAGTTTGAAGGTCAAGGCATTCAAGGATTTAGATTAAGGGGGAGTGTTGGATTATTCTCTTTCTTATTAATCGACTAATCGGTTTTAATCCTCATCCATTGTTTATCCAAATCTGCGGATTTTTCCGTGTCTTTACACAGTCTGCAGATTTACAAGTGTTTTTACACAGTCTGCAGAAATACACGGAGTTTGACAACAGTGTCGCATTTTCTCTCTCTACAATCCAGACTTTGTCGCCTGTCAGGAAGTACGTGTAAAAATGTAGTGTCGCCTTTTTCGCATTTTTCGCCTGTCAGGATTTGCGAGTAAATATGCAGAGTCGCATTTTTTGCATTTTTCAAGGTGCCTCAAATGTTAAGGAAATGACTCTGGCAAAGTGTGGGGCTACCCTAAATGAGATTTAAGGACACTGTCGGGTTTTTCGCAAAAAGCCGACAATGTCGCCTGTGGCAGTTTTAGTTCATTTCTGCAGAGTGACAGTTTTAGTTCATTTATCCAGACAGACTGTTTACGGCCAATTTTCACCGCTTATCAGCAATCAATTTCTGAGAAGGAACTGGATGAATGCCAGCGGACACCAGCCAACGGGCAATCGCATTTGACGACCTAATTACTTAGTCTAAATCAGCTGACGTCTCTTTTATTATCTGAAATGTTATTGTGAATTGTGAAGTGGTTGAGTGTTATTACACGACGCTTCTTGCGCTCTTATCAAGTAGATTATTCACAATCAGAAAGTATTGTTGTTAGCTCTCTATCAAGCTTTCAAGCTTGAACTCTCTTGAGCATTCTAGCTCATTCTTTGAGAGAAATATTATAGAGTTGCTATTGCGCTACTGCTTATCAGCAGAGCTGCTTATTATCAGACTTATTCTCAGTTACTCAGAGTCAACTTAGAGTGCGCGGTTTCTATCTGCTATTGTTTTACGCTCATTAGCATCTGATTTTGTTTTTCTGAATCAATACTATCTTCTTATTGCGTTCAGTATATGTCAAAATGCATTCATCTCTGTATTGCTTTTGTAACTGATAGAAATTGTCTGAGAATTTTATACTTTATGTTTGGCTACGTAATCACTTAGTATCTAGCGATTTCAAAGTTAGTTGCTAAAGATTGAACGTGATTTTCATCACTACTGCTTTGTTCAATTTTTGATAGGCGTAGTCATGCATTGGAAGTAGGAAGTTTCCGCATTACATTATCTATCCTATTTTCCGACAAGGCCATTGGACAACTCCCTTACTGAAGCACGTGACCACAAATAGCTATAAGAAAATCAGGCCATTGGACAACTATCTTACCGAGCCCACGTGCTTTAGCGAGTGCATTGTTAGAATGAATTGGGTGAAAAACAGGCCCCTGCTGGCTTTTAAATTATTTTTTATTCTAGGTTTTGGGGCAGTAGCTTTTGCTGTAAAGGTCTATGGAAATATCACTCCTTATGTAAAGGATGAGCAAAATTTTATATACTCCTACCCCCTCCATCAGGTGTCAATCTTTGCAATAGATTGATCTACATAATCAGTGAAAACATTCACCCACAATAAGAATTTTTATGGGCACGAAGAATTTTCATTATGGACTTTAATGGGCTTACCATGAAAGTAAAATCTTGAAGGAGACTTTTTGAATGTAGAATGGATCTTCATTTTAGAATGAATTTTGAATTTTTTTTGCGCATGTGTATTGTGTATTAACCGCCTATAGACATACGGGACGTATAGTACGTTATGGCCCCCAAATGTTGGAATGGAATTTTGAGACGTACATATACATTATACAAGATGACCTCTACGTAAAAGATTTGACTTGGTTAGGGTTATCTTTTATTCATTAATGTGTATTTATGTATGTTAGCCATTAGGATTTAGTATTGTAACATGGGAGAGCTGAACATTGGTGTATCAACAAAAAATGCATCAACATGATTCAAAGCAAAATTGTTCAAGTGGTTGACAATCAAAAGGGTGAAGCATTACATATGGCACGTGGAACTTTAGGAGGAAGAAAACCACAAATTGATGAAAAGCTTGTAACAAAATGTTTGACTCTCAAATATGTACTATATTTCAATTGCATGTACATGTGTCTCAATTGTACATACTTTTCCATTAATTGGTTGTGCATGTGTTTCATATGTAGTTGTAGAAGTAGAATCCGAAGCAGGCTGAAGTTGTGATTACACAGATGCCATTCAATCCAGCTTCTCAATCTTACGTGTCCAGTCCTTGTCAAACTCATGTTTTGAAGTGGTGAAGGAAATAGACATAATAAGAAAATGAGCTGAAAAGTGGAAATCCAAATATTGCAACTTGTGGATATCCAATCAATAAAAGGAACATGTGGAGTGAGAATCATGCTTGTTAAAATATCTGCATGCAGAGCTTATGAAAGATCGATTTTTTTGTCTCAAACTATGATGGTTCATTGTATGTATAATGCTAATTGTTTAAGTGTCACAAAAGCTTTCATGCACAAATTATTCTAGAAACCAGCTATAAGATATGATTGCATTTTTGCTCATTGTTTTTGTCCTCAAATTTGTTTTTGTCAGACAAATCCTCTACTGGGTGGGGCGGCTATTGCAGTTGTAGCTTTAGCTGGAAAATATGGAATTGAAGCATGGCGGGCATTCAAGGCAAGGCCTGTTGTTCCTCGTATGCGAAGGTTTTATGAAGGAGGTTTTCAACCGACAATGACAAGAAGAGAAGCTGCTCTTATACTAGGAGTAAGGTATTTCTTTTTGGAGGATTTGTGTTTATATTGACACTAAGGTAGAATCACTTTTTTTAATTCATAGTTCTTTATCTCGAAAGATGCACCATGTTTTTTGAATTATGAGTTTATCAAGGTCCATTTTGGGTTTGTGAGAAGAAATTCCCATTTGGTGCCAAAAGCATGTAGATTGTCTAGATGTTTCTAGAGCCCCTCTTTAGTCAGTGATAATAGAGCTACATCATTGACATATAACAATATGACAATCAGTATACTTCCAAGGCTACAACCCATACCTCCGCCACGGTCAATTACCTCCTCAAGCCTATCAATGTTTAACCCAAATAGAGTAGGTGAAAGGAAACAACACTGTTTCACCCCCATGGTGCTCAACACTGGATCTGAAATGGCTGACTTGCTTATGAAACGATCCCAAATTCTCTCATATAAAGCCATCATTGCGAGTATTGTATATGTAAAAAAGCCTAAGTCTCGTAGCCTCTGAATAAGCAAGGGTCATGGGACTGAGTCGAAGGCGAGAATGCTCGTCCCTCATCAGTCTCTCATCATCGACAAGACTAATTGCTCTCTCGAATGTCATATCTGGTAAAAGGAAGCAGTGACCAGGAGAAGGCTCTTTTCACGAAGGGAAGGAAGAAGAACAAACCCAGACCCAGATTCGATAAGGCGAATACAAAGTCTTCGAGCAGAGGCAACGACAACCAACAAACATCCTCCTGTGATCACTGTCACAAGCCGGGACACGCAGCGAAGCAAGCTCGACGAAAAGTCAGGGCAGACAATCATGGTCGGATACTCAAACGGATCACAAGTCTACAGACTCTACAACCCAACCACGGAGAAAGTTGTGTCGAGTAGAGATGTGAAGTTCGACGAGTCCACATTCCCTGGATTAAAGGAAGAAAAGGGGCATGAGATCTTCGCACTACTTCTGATTCAAGAGGGAGATCAAGGGCAAACATCAAATCAAAATGTCGAGCCCCATACCCCAGAGCAGCAGGAAGCCGAGGATCAACCCGACGAAGAAGAAACATTCGAGCAGCGACGAATCGAACCCAGAAGGTCGACAAGACAAAGAAGACCTCCAGAACGATACACTGACAACCTTCAATGGAGCGAAGAAACAGAATTCGAATACTGCAGCTTCACTGAAGAGCTAGCAACATATCAAGAAGCTATCCAGAGTCCAGAAGGTGAATTTCAGAAGCAGGCAATGTCAGAAGAAATTGAATCAATGAGGCAAAATGAGGCATGGACACTAGAGCCACTGCCCGAAAATAAAAAGATCGTTGACTGCAAATGGGTCTACAAAAGAAAAATCAAATCAGATGGCACTATCGGACGATACAAAGCAAGGCTTGTCGCGAAAGGCCACACACAAAGGTGCGGCGTCGATTACTTCGATACATATTCACCAATGGTGAAAATGACAAGCATTCAACTGCTCGTTGCATACGCAACTCAATACAATCTGGAAATTCACCAAATTGATGTAAAGACAGCTTTTCTCCACGGAGATCTAGAGGAAGAAATCTTCATGAAGCAGCCTGAAGGATTTGAAGACCCTGACAATCGACAATATGTGTGTCGCTTGCAACGTTGCATTTATGGTCTAAAGCAGGCATCACGATCTTGCTATAAGAAGATCGATAGTCTTCTGAAGTCTCTAGATTACATTCCTACACAACCAGACTGTAATGTCTATACAAAGGAAGTAGGAAGAAATTTTGTGATTCTGACTACATTTGTAGATGACTCCCTAATGATAGGAAATTCCTTGATGCTAATCAAGGAAACGAAGAGTCAAATTTCTAAAAGTATGAAATCACAGATTTAGGAGAAGCAACAAAATGCCTTGGGCTGGAAATCAGAAGAAATCAAATCAGAAGAGAAATGCATCTGAGTCAGTCAGAGTACGCCGAGAAAGTGCTTAAGCAAAACCGAATGATGGACTGCAAAGAAAAAGCCACACCAATGATAGCTGGAGCCAGATTAACGAAACAGGATTGCCCGAATACAGATGAGGAGAGACAGAAAATGGAAGGTATACCCTACCAAAACCTGATCGGTAGTCTGATGTACCTCACAATCTGTACCAGACCCGATTTGGCCTTCTCCGTCTATGCTTTTAGCCAATTCTCTTCGAATCCTGGCATGGCACATTGGCAAATGGCGAAACGAATTCTGCAATATCTGAAGGGTACCCAAAACATGGGATTAACCTACAAAGCAGATGAAGGAAAAGGATTCGAGCTGCAACACTACAGTGATGCAAGTTGGGCGAGCTGCAAAGACGACAACAAGTCCTTGACAGGAGGATGTTCGATTGTGTGCAGAGCAGCAATCAGGCTGGACATGCAAGAAACAAACCTGGGTGGCTCAAGCCTCATGCGAAGCTGAATATGTCGCAATTTCAAAGATGGCGAACGAGGTAGCATGGTTGCAGAAGATGTTGGAAGCAGTTGGCTTACCACAAAGAGAACCATGCACGATAATGATGGATTCTCAAAGTGCCATATATCTGTCCCAGTTACGAATAGAGCCACAGCTGATCTAAAGCTAAGCTATGAAAGCATCACATAAGCAAGACTTAAGCTATGAAAGCAGCACATAAGCAAGACTTAACCCTAGAAAGCAGGAAAGAGAGAGATTAAAGAGACTAAAGAGAGAGATCAATATCATCAGCTGAATAACAAATGACACAGTTTCCCTACTTATAGCCAAGAGAAAGCCCTAAGGAAGCTTCCGGTGGCTAGGGCCCAACTGGGAGGGAAAATAGTGCGCCCTCCAAGAAGGCCCCCACTCTCCAGTAATATGTCCAAATGGCCTAATAATGAATAATAAGGCCAAAGGCCAACCATATAGTCTAAGTGTCACTAATGAATAAAAAAGGGCCCAAGGCCTGCTTATGCATAAAGTAAAGTAAATGTAAATGGACGCGGCGAATGTAATGAGCTGAGTCCATAACTCTCCCCAACACAAATAAAAAGACCCAACTGCCGAAAAGAAACTGGATCAAACAGCAGCAAGCCCTGGTGCATCAACAACTAGAGCAGCATTTGATGTAGAGGAATCAACAAGTGCAGGAGGAGCACGATCCTGATTCGCAAGTGATGGTGTATGATAAAAGACATCGATAGGCTCCCATGTGGCCTCCTCAACAGGACGACCATCGAACTGGACCAAAAACTGAATCTGCCGGCAACATCGACTATGGTGAAGGCGAACCTGGTGAATGGCAGCTGGTAAGAAAGGGAACAGCTCAGGATCAACATCATGGCGACGAAGGGAACATCTCAGCCGCGTCATCTGAAACCAAGCAATATGGAACAACCAGGACTGCCAAGGAGCCAGAAGAAGATCAAGCAGCAACTAGGAATGCCAAGGTATCCGTAATGCCCAAGATAGTAGAGGATCAGCCCAAAAGATAGGGACATCATACCAAGGTATCCAAAAAGCCCGAGAAGGTAGAACTGCATCAGCAACGGGAAGCCAATAAGGAAACTGGAAAAGTGATGGACACTCATCGCGAATGGCCGCATCATACACGTAACCATCAACCATATGTGCAAACTCAGTGATATAGGTGCCCCAAGAAAAGATAGCAGCATCGGAAGACCAGCACAAGGAGTAGGAACATAAGCAGGATGATAGGCACGCTGTAGTAGCATGGAAAAGCAAGCGGTATGCCATGAAACATGGATCATAAAGAGATCATCCTGACAAAGGATAGCTAAAATGGAGAAATGTGCACCAGCATGGTCAAAAGCCCAAGGTATCCATAAGGCCCATGAATGAGAAGTAGCAATGGCACACGGTACCTTCAAGGCCCCTATCACAAGAAGAGCAGCATGCCAAAAGCTCCAGAAGGTCCAAGAAATCAATGCATCATCTAAAAAGACATGATGCATAAAAACAATAGCAACAAATCTAGAAATAGTAGAGGCCTCAACTGAAAAACTGTAGCCGAAAAACTCATCCAGAAAGACCTCATATGGACATACAAATCCATCATAGGATACACCAAAAACGGATTGAGAATCGGATGACCCATCGGAACTGGCCGCAAGTGTAATCCCAAAGTACACACTAGCGCACAAGTGAGGAATAAAAGAAATGCACTGGAACGAGGAACAGGATCCCCAACATCAGTAGCAAGCATCGGATCAATATCCACGTGTAGCTGGGAATGAGTATCAAAGCACATATGAGCAATACTGAATTAGATGGAGACAACATCTCCAAAAACTATCCAAGAGAGGAGAAGGAACTCTCTCAAGGTAATCTGATGGTCTCGGAAAACCAGAACAAAGTGACAACTCAGCATCGGAGACCAAGCGATATGGGGCAACTTGAAATGACCGGGAATCTGAAGATCACCTGGACAAACAATAGCTGGAACGGAGGCAATAATCCAAGCCATTAGGATATGCCAAGCCTGACAATGAGCAACAATCCAAGGAACAGATAGAGAGCCACATGCATAAAATCATAGAGATATCCGCACCATAGGCGATCGGTAATATGGAAAAACCAGCACCAATCAACAGGTCCAAATGGAAACCAAGCTATACGTAATAACCAGGAATGCCATATATCCATAGCATCGGCATGGACTGTAGCAAACCTATATGTAGAAACACAAGGAGACTGAAGGATGCCCGTATACTCATCTAGAAAGATCCCAGCATATAAATACCTTAGATAAGTAATAGTGACCATCTCGCAAATATCCTCGGATGGAAAATGTGTAACGGTAAGGGCCAAAGGCGCATGAATCATTTAAGGAACCGTAGAAATATCATGAGGTGGTTCACAAACCTCAAGCAGAGATCCATGGAGTAAAGCGAAAGAAGATACAACCTGATCACCAATAGCGAGGGAACCATCAAACGTGGACCCGTGAAGAACCCCATAGAAATCAGCAGGAACATAAGCCATAACGGACTCAAGAGATGGAGATATAGAGACCAATGGAGAAGATACTGCACCAACCACCGAACCAGGAGGGCTATCTAAGGTATGCGCAAAAGCAATAGTAGAAATACCACCAAGGTATACGGCCTGAATATCAATGAAACCAGGAATGACCACTGAATACAATATCTGTGAATCAAGGCATATAAGCACAAGGCACACAGCAACAACCTGTAAATCCGAAGGAGCATCAACCTGAGGAAGAGGACCCACGAATGGTGAAAGTGAAGCAGCAACTGATGTACTCTGAATGGAAAGAAGAGCTGCATCCTGAGCCTTTGGCAGGCTACGCATAAACTGCTTCCCGGTAACCAACTGATAGTCACCCTGGGAATCAATACCAGCAAGTGAATGATGCTGACCAACATGAGTAAAGGAAAGTGTCTGCTGAGAGAGATCCACTGCAACAGTACCAAGTGAAGAGAACCAGGCTGTACCAAAAATAATGTCATAGTGCTTCAGAGAAATGATGTAGAAATCTGCCTGACCAGAAATATCACCAATGCGATAATCCAAGCCCTGAATCATCTGAGAATTGGGAAAAGAATGGGAACGAGCAACCTCAACTCTGAGGCTGGGAAGCAAGAACATGTGTAGCACGAATCCTGGTGGAAATGTAACTACTAATAAATGAATGTGTACTGCCTGTATCCACTAATTGGTTCGCTTATCGACTAGATCTTATGCTTGGAACTAAGGTATGTTGCAGAATGATGATGCTTAGAATAACTTGAAACAATGAGCCCAAGACCCTAGTAATGTTGATTTCAAGGACTACTTGAGCCTAACACAACTGGGAATGAAACATGCAATTGTCATGCATGTAGAAATGAAAAAACAGCAAGTAATGGATCCCAAATTTTGACCCTAGTTCAAGTCTATGTGAACTCTACTCTATGCTAAATCAATGAATCAAAATGGAAATGAATTCTACTTGCTGGCCACTCGAATTAGCAGGACCAGATCTGGAAAATCAGATCCTAATCATCCTCTAATTGGCCTCTAATCACTATTAGTGATGACACCCTTCTAACAGAAAACAAATGCTTTGGATTTCATCAATTTCTGATAAGTAATCAAGGAAAAAAAATGGAATTTACAGATCTGAGGCAGCGCCCAATCAGCAATGATTAGTGGGCTGTTCTGGCTCCAAACATGCAACCAATGATATTATTAGTAGTATGGCTGGTAGCGCCCTCCTCCTACAAGCAATTTGCACTTGATTCCACCAGAATTGGATGAGTAATGATGGAGATCCACCAGAAATCAGATCTGTCCCTGCAGCGAGTTCCTACACAAGGAAAATGAAGAATGGAGCAAGAAAACACAAAGCACAATGAAGATGGAAGAAAGTTTCAGATCCCTCTCTCACCATCTCGTGGTAGGAGTGTAATTTCCTCTATTAAATAGACTTTGTGAATGTACAATGGTTTGGCATGCAAATGCCAAGTGTCCAATTCCTATGCATGCATTTGCATGCCACTTGCATGTCACATGCATGCCACATCTAATGTTAATAGGTGGAAATCTAACTAGTACTTTCCCATGCACATGTGCATGCTCAAGTGGGGACATAGGCATCATCATGCAAGAAGGCCTTCACCACGAGTTTGGGACAAGAAAATTCGTCCAAGTAATTGGGGCTTAGAAACTTGGACCCAATTATTGACCATGTGGCATGTACTATTTTTTTGACTAGGTTTATAAGTTCAACAACTCCCCCTTAAACTTGTTAAATGAATAACTCCTAATGCCCTTTACATAGTTTATTTACATGCCGAATTTTGCATGTGCCGAGGCTAGAAGTACAACAATTCCCTCTCTAATCTTGGACTACATGCATGAGGCATGGAAGATATTTAACCACAACCTATTCTGGGAAATGGTTGTAAGCCATGCATTGTTCTTGTTGGCTCATTTGAGACACCATGAAAGGCCTTTGAATTGTCGACAATTGTAGTGCGATGTGTCAACACCTCCGGCTACCTCATGTCACTGATTCAAGCATCATGCATGGACCCACTTGCACCATGTATATAGAGATGGCATGAGCATGCTTGAGCTATCTTTAGCCATGAAGATGAGTCCTGTGAGCTGGGTACAATTGCCAATGGTATGAAAATGTAACTGGCTGCTGCAGACCAGCATTGATTGTGAACAATCAGCTGGTCACCAGTGCATTTTTTTATTGTATACGGTGTATGTAGCAGTGTTTTTTTGGATCATATAATCTGCTGTACGCGTGTATGGATATGTGTATGTCTGTGTGTATGTACTGGGATCTGTGCATGTATGGATATAAAATTGCTACTACGATTGGATTGCTGGAAGGAAAGAGAAAATTCACCTTACAATGACAATACTCCCCACTGCAGAGGAATCATTGGTAGGCACAATGTTTGGAGCATGCATCATTGATGACGATCCCTCTCAATCTGTTGTGTACAAGATAGCTAGAGCATTAATAGCTGTCAGAAAATCCCTTCTGTAATTTGACTGTTAGCAAGCAAAATAGCTAAAAGAGACAATACGCCTGCCAAACACCAAAGAATATCCTTTCAAGGTATTGCTTGAATGCAAGGTGATGTGAGCATGGATGGTTGAAGAAGATTTTTTCTATGTCAATTGTCAATGGTAAGATCCTCTTGAAAAAGTGATTTGCTGGAGCTAGGAAAAAACCCACCTGTCAACTCTCTGTAGAACAATCGTTGGTGATGAAGATGAACATGGGGTAAAACACTCCTGTATGTCAGTCATTGAAGGAAGAAAACTTCAAGGAGTAAATTGATATGGAAAGGTGGATTAAACCCTCTACGTGCCCTTGAAAGTGATTTGATACCATGTTATGAATTCACATCACAGATTTTAGCTTCACATGAAGAACGGACATATAGTAAAGATGATCCAAATAGCAATCTCTCACAAAGAATAATAGATCAACGACAATAGTTGCTCTTTAGCCTGACTGAGTTTGCCATTCACCTCTGGACAAGTTATAGAAACTCATTACATTGGTTGTACAATAGTACAAAAACTTATGTGCACGGCAGATATGTTTGTGCATGTGATTTGCACCTCCTTTAGGGTGCTGACCACATAAGTAGGGATGTTGTAGCATTTGGCCCATGCCATGCATGATGAAGTTGATGGTTCTTTTTGGTTGGACTCTGTAAGATTGAAGATTGCAAGCTTGTCCTTTTCCTTGTTAGGTACTGTCCTACACATCACCAGCATTTAACCAAAAGTTGCTAATAGCTGATTTGCTAGAAGGAAGAGCCGATGTGTTGTTTACAAAGAACTCCATAGAATAAAAGCCATAAGCTATCAAAATGAATGATGCAGCACCTATTTATTCCCTACAGATTAGGGCCTAGTCACCTAGGCACAAATAATATAGATTATCCCTAAAGTTTAAGACTCTGTTCTGTAACTTCTGTTTTAAAATTTTATACCTGTAACAAAAATGCTGGCAAATTTATTGTCAATTATTTCGCCTTGTCAAATTTTAGGTTCAGTAGTTGATGGATTGATGGCTTTTCAATGGTCTCTTTCTTCGTTAGATGAATGGAGGGAGCCATAGCAGATGCACAAAATAGCATGTTAATTACTGACTCCAGACTTGACATCTAAAGTACAATTCAGAAGAAAAAGCGACTTGGCTTTGAAGCTACTGTTTGTCTTTACAGCACATGACGAATGGGCCTTTCTATTGGTTTTTTTGCTTTGTATAACTACTGTTTGTTCTCATGGGTGAGATAAACTTTATAGTTTGAAGATACTATATATATAACTTTGTTGTTTGCACAGAGAGAGCGTAGCTCAAGAGAAAGTGAAGGAAGCTCATAGGAAGGTAATGGTTGCTAACCATCCAGATGCGGGAGGAAGCGATTATTTGGCCTCAAAGATCAATGAAGCTAAGGACGTCTTGCTTCGACAAACTAGAGGGAGTGGGTCTGCTTTCTAGGGCAAATTTCTAACCTACTTTCCTAGGTAGATGGCCACCATTTCAGTTTATTCACATCTGAAACAATTATTTATTATGGTGCAAGTGGTCTGAATGAATTGTAAACATGATAAATCAAGACACAGGCACCGGGACAACCGTCATAAAGAGAGTTTCGTATAGAGTGGAGTATTGGAAAGTACATCTGTGGAATCAAAATGACAATTTGTGCACTTTATACTTGTTTGAATGAAGTATTTTGTGATAATGACGTTTCACTCTCAAGGTAATCAATGAACATGCCTTTGCCAGGGTATCCGACCAGATACAGGACCATGAGTAGTTAGATGAGTACGCAATTGGGCCAACTCTGCAAAGGCCCCTGGGTATGAGCATCAATGCACAACATTATCATTATTTCTTGTTAATGTTTAATGTCCTTATAAGTTTTATTTATGCATGTGTGCATATGTGTATGCTTGATATCCTACCATCTTACGCATAACAGAACATCAATCTAGTTCTTCAGGTTCATCAAGTGCAAGACCTTGAACAATATGCTAGTTTTGTAGGCATGTTTGACAATTGTATTGCAATATGTTCAAGTCGCAAATTTTTGTTAATAGTGGATCTATTAGATTGCAGCATCAATCTAACAAATAAAAACCTGGCTGTTAAGGAGTAATATTCTGAAAATTTAACTTTGTTGCAAAGTCGTGAATCTTGTGCATGTGAAGTTTACTGGTATACTAGTTTTGTCTAAGAATTCAACTTCAGCCTTTCTTACGACGTTTCTCAGGTCTGCTTATTTTTTAAGGCTAGAAACTTTTCATTGGTGCTTTCTGACTGGCAGGGATGCGTATATAGATTTGTCATGGTAAGTGGCTTAGAAGCCCGTTTCAACCAAAATGGGACCGTTCCATACGTTCCGGAACGTACTGGGTCGGAACGATTTTTTGTAAGTGAAAAAAAAAAAATGTAAAACGACCCTGCTGGCCCGTGCATTCTGCATTTCACAGATAGCGAGTTGTCATACTTCTAACGAGGACAGGAATGTGCCATGGAAGCCATAAGGCACTCTGGAAGGAAGCTTCACGGAGGCGATGAGCTCCAGCGATGGTGAGTTTCTCATTGTGGCGGAAAGAAACTCCTGGAAATTGAAGCCTACTAAGGCAATTCTTCCTTGAAATTGAGCAGACTTTTCTGTACATCGATGACTGACATATTTTATGCTCTGAGGCGTGACAGCTACTCAACCATCGCATGGGGCGCATCTGCACATCATGGACGTGGTCCAGGTTTCCAGCGATGGTGAGCTTGCGGAAAGAAAGCAGGAAGCCTTGTGGACGATCCTGTTTGTGTGTTCAATCTTATCTCACACAAGATGCTCCTTAAATGGCTTCCATACGAATTCCTACACCACTATGCCCCCCTGTGACTGGCAGTGGTTATTCTATTCAGTGGTTTTTTTATTCCTTTGTAAATAAACGTGTTTTTTTTTTTTGAGGGTCCCGTTCCGCATTCCGTTCCGGAACGGGCAACTAAGGTAAGTGGCATGCTTGAAACAATTTTAGTGTTTATGTGAATTGGTTACTACTTGCATCTCTGGATCATCGGTAAAGTTACCTATCTTCTTTTTGATGATGGCCATCAAGGAACATCATCAATATGTGGTATCCTTGATTTGGACATTTAGTCATTAGTAGCTATCGATTGCATTGTAATATAGTCTGAGAATTAACTTGCTTCTTGGTCATTTTAATTCATCTTGAGACAGTTCAGATTAATTGCATTTTATGATTGGAAGTCCTTTTCTGAGGATTCAACAATACAGAAATCAATAAGCACAGGAAGATGTGTGAAGGGTTTCTAGCCTTAGATTGTATCAATTTGTATACCAATATGGTCTCTCTCATAAGAATTTGTTTGGTCAACTATATATGAGGACACTAGCATCATGCTCTGTACTTTGGGCTCTTGGGATACTGTCATGTATAGGTTGGTAATTTCACTAGCGAAAAGTTCTAAAGTTGATGGATGACTAGGATTTTTCGATGGATAACTAGGATTTTGGTGCTCGCATATTAGGGGCTAATCAATATTTATATAGTTTTGATTCTCACAACTGTGTGATTACAGTTTTAGACGTTTGATGATGCATATATTTTGAAGGTACCCAATGTTACTGATTAGAACCTGAAATTATAAAGACAACCTTTATCAAGGGTCAGGCTTCGATAGAAAATGCCACCCTTGGAAATTAGATCCAGGCACCCAACATCCAAGGGCCAGCCCTAGAAATTAAAAGGCATATCTTCAAAAGAATCTAGGGACTTCACTCTCAAAGCTTGATAGATACGATCCACGTCAATTACAGGCCAAAACAAAATTGACTAAAGGTAGTGCCCTTAGACTCTAGAGGTAGGACCCGAGGATTTAAAGGCCACCTTCTTTATGAGTCATATCCTCTATGAAGAAAAACACTCCTAAAAGGTAAAGACTTTAGCCAACCTTAGAAGTTGAAGACCATGCCCTTAAGCACAAGGATATCTCTCACAACCCTCGGATAAAATCGTTATGTGAAGATTAAGATCTTAACGACTAAAGCCAATACTCTTAGAATCTAAAGGACAACCCATCAATATCCTAGTAGGATGTTCTTAGAATTCTAAAGATGATGATATCCACATATCAGAAGATAATGCACAATGAAAACCCAAAGAGCTACCATCAAGACAACTCTCCTAGATGATCAGACACTGGGTCTAGATAAGCCTTGGAGATTCACAATTTCAAGTTACCACACTTGTATTAGTGGAGACAAATCAAAGATGGGAATCGTATCATGTGTGCTCTAAATTCACATACACACAAGCCTAGTTGTGGGAATGACTGTAGTGTATCACGTCAACTATCTGCACCATTGAAGCCATCTCTATTGTGGCATGTTATTGAGAATTCAATCCAAAGGTGTAAGGTTTCATTGGCGATTGAGAAAAGTTCATTTGCCTGCTATTCACCATAATACCCAAAAAACAGAATGATTAATTGATGACTGTTATCTAAATAGAGACCTGTCTTTGATCAATATTATATAACGATTGATAATTCTCCCATATGAGATCTTGGCACTGAGAAACATGTTGGCTCACATTTAGGGAATTTTAACATCTCAAAGATTAGACTTGTAGCTAAGCTTCACGAGACATAATACTAAATGAAGATAACAATTTTTGTCATTGTAGACTTGTTCACACTCAACGATATCCCCTCCAGCTATCTATCATAGAAAACCTTCATATTCATGTTACTACCGACTGATACTACCCTCTTTATAGACATACTTTTGGGCCCCTGGAAAACCCTCATTGGCTGGGGACCATGGGGTATAGGGACACCCGTAGGATTGGAAGCGGCTAGATCCCGTGCTCGTGTAAGGGCAGTGTGAGCTCTTTCCTCATTGGGGCTTTTCAGCTAGATCAATCCCCAATCAAAGAAAGTCCTAACGATATCCTACCAAAAAATTTACTTTAGGTATATAGTTGAGTTGAATTTGTCAAATTACTAGATTTTACTTATTGTAAAAATTGAAAACTTTTTACAAGTTTTGTGATAGTAGTCTATTTATTTTACAAGGTGATAATCTTATTCCATTTTTTTTAGTACATTAAGAGGACTTAAGGATCAACAAGTCAACAATTCATGTTGTTACTTGTCTCATCGTTAGCAAAGATGAGTTATAACATGGTGACCCAAAAAAAGAAAAATGACATGGACACCCTTTTTTTTCAATAAATTTTTAATTTAAAAAAAAAATGCCAATATTCAAATTCCTTTGCAAATAGATATTAAAAAAATATCGTAATTTTGTCAAAAATTGTTATTAAAAAATTAAGATATAGATTTTGAAATACAAATTCAAATTATAAATCATTAAATTTTTTTATTTATTAAAAATAATAATTTGTAGATATTTACCAAGGTCAACAAAATATAAAACACTAATACAAACCTAATTACTATTTTAAAGGAAATTATTTTACACATCTAATTAATATGACTTTTGAAAATATTAAGAAAATTTATGAAAAACATATTATTGTTAATATCATAATCTGGTCATCCTTTTAATATTTTTCAAAATTTTAAGATTATGAATTTTAATGATATTCATTGACTGTTTGAGAATATGGTTTTAAATAAATATAAATTATAATTTTGTAATAACATTCTTCAAAATATTATTATTGATCATTTGGCATTCATCATCAAAACATTCATCAACATTTATCATTTGGCAGATATCCATCAAAGCATTTTACTAAAGATATTACTTTAAAGACTAACATTCAAAAAAAATTTCAAACAATTCAAATAAAAAATATTATTAGGAAATTTAAACTAATTTAAAACTTTCAAGACAAAAGTGTGAGATAGTAATAAGATAATCATGTATACAATCTAAGAAATCATCAAAATCATTAATGTCTTTCGCCTTTTTTGGAGTAGCCTCAGTAGAGGCAATGGCAACGTCTTGCACAATTTCTTCTACAGTTAAATATTATGATTTTGGACCAAGACCTTTGCAAATTTCTCTGTGTTACCAACTTTTTCACTAGCGAGAGGTGGTTTTTTTGACATAGGAATTCAAGAGTCTTCATTGTCTGATGATTTTCCTACCTCTGCTGATTCATTTGGCAAAACAGAAAGAGATTTCATTTGCATTTTTACAAATTCTACTGAGCTAGAATCTAAATCTACAACAGTAACATGTCTGCCTTTTTGAACAGCACATGCACTGGTAGTGCCACTACAACTAAACAAATCCAACACCCAATTTGTAGGGTGCGAAAAAATTTCAATCAAATGAGTAATTACTTGTTGTGGCTTTTGTTAGAGACAAGCCACATAACTCGTCATAGAATTTTTTAATTTCTTAGTCAATGTTGGAAACTGAAACAAGTTACCAAAGCTGGTTAGTCCGATGGTGTTGTAATATAGCATGGAACGCTTGTCGTCCAATGAATAGTAACCAATGGTTATGTATTCAATTTTGTTACACAGTAGAGCACCACCAAAATTTCTAATGTTGGGCTTGTACTTATAAGGAAAGAACAAAAGTAATTTTAAATAATCTATGCTGAGCATAGAATATAACAAAAATCATTAAAAATATAAATAAACTATTTAATAAAATAAATAGCATTCCACACAACATTTTTGATTCCAGCATTACAAAAAGTTAAAAGAGCTTTCTGTACTGATGTCGACTGCCAACTTGAATGAAAAATAACAACTCTCCAAATAGGAGAGGTTGTGATTTCAAGAAATCCTTGCATCACACTATGGATTTCTATGTATTTAAATGGAGAATCATCATTTGATGACTCTCGCATTTAAAATCCATATGGAATGTCAACAATACATAATGTGTAAGGTCTTTTTTCAAATATTTGAAGATTTCTATACAATCTCCTTTCTCCAAAGTGTAAAAGTACGGGTGATCATCGACGATTTTAGGCAGATATGTCTCAGTTAAATCTTATTCCTGCAACTGTCTCACCATGCCAATCGTTTACAAAAAAATATATTAGTTATCAATACTATTAAAAAAATAAAATTCAAATGAAAAAAAAATTAAAAATACAGAATTTATATTTTTATCTTTGAAATTCCTTTTGTCAAAGTACAATACCTTGGACCTTAAATGAGTGCATTAATGCCTCACAAGAGTGATTGATTGATTGATCACAAAACAAATGCAAACTAGACACACAAAGTTGAGACCTAGATTAGCAATTTAGCATCTATCAATCAAGAGCAATCTACAATCAATGATCAAAAGTAAAGTACAGCCCACACACATGTGAAACAATACTTAGTACGGCCTATAGACTATGAAGTGAAAACCATGTTGTTTTTAGTTAGATCCAAAAACATTCCAAGTACATAGTGTAGAACTCGAGTTTTGCCAAGGAGCTCTCAAAAATAATCTAAGTGTTCACTATGGAAGATTGGATACATAGAAAAGCCTCTTCCTCTCTCGAGTTAGGTGAATTTCCAGCATGTAATAAGGAAATTGATTTGGCTTTCTTGCCCTAATTTTCCATTCTAGCCTCATTTCTAAAGTCTTGCCATATTGGTGGCTAGTTGGTCATGTGAAAGTACTGTACTTTAGGACCATAAATGGATCTACAAAAGATCCACAAGAGTGATTGGATGCTTGCTTAACAATCTATCAAAAAACTAGATACAAAAAGTTGATCTAGATTGGCAGTTTGACAAACAACAAGCATTAACAATTAAAAGCATTGATCAACATTGAAATCCGAGCCCACACGTGTGTACTACAGGATGTAGTACGGCCTTCAACCTGAGAAACAAGTAGAAATTGATTTGGTTTCATTTGGATCACAAAAACTCAATGTACATAGTGAACTAGCTTGAGATTGCCAATAAGCTCCAAAAATTTTCTATCTTCTCACTATGGAGAGAGGGAATACATAGCCAATTCGACTTCCTTCTTGAAGTTAGGTGGATTTCCAGCATGTAATAAGGAAGTTAACTCACTCTCCTTGACCTAAAATGAAACCCTAGTCTATTTCCTAGAGTTATGCTTGGTAGGTAGCTAGTTGCTCAAATTTTCACCTTAAACTTAGGTGTAGGTCCTATAAAGTAGGGATGACCACCAAATAGACATGACCAACTCTCTTGACTTGACCTAACCTACATTAGGATGGGTTTCCCATGTGGCATCATGGCCTCACATGTGTGGGACCCACTTGTGTACACAATTTACACTATTCTACATGGTTTTTGATCAAGCTAGATTTGCCAATTTTTGGCAATTCTTCACACTCCTCCTCAAATTTAGCTTGATCTATTTACAACTCTCTTGATAGATCAATGAAAGCTTTTAGAAGTGTCTAAAAAATCTAGCTACAAAGAAGGAACTTTTGAGACTCCAATAGAGAATGATGTCCATGAAGGATCTTTCACCACCTCTTAGAGGATCCCTTACAAGATGTTCCATAAATGTGTCTATATACATGTAGCACACTTCAAAACTAAACATCATGCCAAGCCATGGATTCCAAGGCATTTTGTGCACTTGAAGATACATCAATTAGAATATTAAGTGCATAAATAATGTTGCCAAAGACAACTTGTCTTGCTTGATCCATATGATTGAGCCTAGATGGCTCCATCTTGATACTCAAGGTTCTTCTTGGAGTCCTCGGGTCTTGAGCTTGCTCCTCCACTTGACTTGACTCCAAACCATCAATGAATTGAATTAGGTGTTGATCCAAAGGTGCTTCTTCAAGTTTACAAATCTTCCACTCTTGAAAGATCACATTTCCACCATTGACAAATTCTTTGGCTGAAAACAAGTAGATTCTACAATCTCTACTTGAAGAGCAAAACACTACCATTATTCCTATCATTGAAATAGGATAATCTTTGGTCCTTACATTGGAATGATCATGCTCAAAGCATGTGGACCCAAAGATTTCCAATACAAATGATGTTTCATCTTTTATGACACTATTCAAACTATTACAAAAATAGTTATCCAATGAAATTGCTTTATCAACAACAAATGTAGATTTCAAAGCATCCCATTTCATTGTCTTGTAATACAAAGTAATAAACACCATGAATCTTAAAGGTAAGAAACAAGTCACCTCATGTCTACTAATACTTTCCAAAAAGTATTCAAAGATAGTAGACTCTCCAATGCTCACCACCCTTGCAAGATGCACACTTGAATGGACAATTTGCATGCAATTTGATGACTCGGACATTGTCATTGAGGACTCCCTTGGAACTCTCATGCTTTGAGGCTGATCCTCAAGATCTTCCTCCTTTTGATGCTTCTCCTCAATGCAAGCAAGATCACACTTTGCCAAGATCTTCTCTTGAGTGATCTCCTCCTTTGCCAAGCTCATTCTTTTAAAAGCAACACTAGCTTCCAACTTAAACAATCTTCCATGTTTAAATCCCTTTGCAATGCAAACATCATTCTTCAAGATGAAGCAAACACCATGCTTAAAGTGGACATCCAAACCACTTTCTAAGAGTAGACCAACACTAAGCATATTCTTGGTGATTGATGGTACATAAAGGACATTTTCTAGATCCATGAATTTTGAGGATTCTAGACACAAAGAGATGGTACCAACACCATCTATCCTACACTCTTCATCATTTGCAGTAAAGACAAACTTTTTAGCATCATTGAATAAGTGTAAGATTGAGAAAAAGTCCTTTTCACAAGACATGTGGGAGCTAGCCCCACTGTCAATCCACCAATTGTCTCTTGAATTGCTATTGCTTGTTGGTGAGGATGTAGATGCCATCAAGAATACATCTACTTCATCCTCCTCCTCCTCCTTTGCAAGGTTTCCTTGTTTGTCCTCCTCCACTTGTGCTCTTAGCCTCTTGTAGCATTTAGATGCATCATGCCCCTTCTTTCCACAAAAGAAGCATCTTTGCTTTGACTTGTCCTTTGAGCTTGATGCATCATCCTCTTCTTTGGCCTCCTTTGGATGCTTCTTCTTTCCATTGGTCTTATTTTTGCCCTTGACTGAGAAATTGACTTTCTCATCACCATCCTGCAAAGACAAGGAACTCATCCTAGATTTTGCATGGAGCATCCTACACTCTTCAGCCACTAATACACTGTGAAGTTTTTCTATAGTTGGCAAAGTGTCTTGGATGGCAAAACTTTGGACAAAATTTGCAAAGTCATCTCCTAGACCATTAAGGACAATTTGTACAAGCTCTCCATCATGAATCTTCTCTCCAATGGAAGCCAACTCCCTATTTAACGACTTGATTCTGAGTACATAATCCTGTGCACTCTCCTCACTTCTCCTCATGCTTTGCAAAATTTGATTTCTAAGCATAAGAACTCTAGAAGTGTTGCTAGACTCATAGATTGATTTTAAAGACTCCCAAGCCTCTTTAGCATTAGTACAAGCTGATACTTCTCTCAACAAATCATTGCTCACATTCATCTTCACACAATGAAGTGCAAGCCTAGATCTCTTCTTGTATCTAGCTAACTCATGTGCACCTAGAGGTTCATCTTCATCTTCAATCAAGAACTCATAAAGGTCTTGGAGCACTAAGAGTGACTCCATTCTAACCTTTCAAATAGCATAATTTGTAGAATTCAACCTCTCATTAGCATCTAGAAGGTATGCTCCAGCAGATCCCATCTTACTAGTGACTTCTACAAACAAGAAATAGATTTGATTGACTTGAAACTCACAAAGGTCTCACACTTGCAGTGTTTCACTCAAATTTGATTTCTAATCCAACAAATGGACTTATAATCACAGTTCTATCACTCCCTCACAAAGCTGGAATGAAGATAAGATGAAGTGAAAACTACTTTCGAACAAATCTTGCCAAGAAATGGATTTGATTGTCTCTAGAATCTCACTAAGGTCTCTCTCTTGTAGTTTTTCACTCAAATTAGATGTCTAATCCAACAAATGAACTTATAATCTCAGTTCTAGCACTCCCTCACAAAGTTGGAATGAAGATAAGATGATGTGAAATCTACTTACAATCAAATCTTGCCAATTTTGGCTATTTTTGGACAAAAAAATGACTTAATCTCTTTCTTCCTTCTTGGTGTACTTTCAAGACCTGTTTTTAACCTTAATAGGACTTGAACTCAGCCTAGATTAATTAGATTCCATGAAACAAATTCAAATCTAATCAATGGCAAATGATCTTGGTAGATTATCCTAGGATCTCCACCAAAAATTACACCAACAGCTCACAAATTGAATTTTTTTGGATCAAATGAATACCATGCATTACATGCAGGTTCAGAGGTGCCCACACATGTGGACAGTACGGATTTGGACCCCTACCAAGTTTGGGATCAAATCTCCTCACCAAAATCAAGATTCTAGCTTGCCCTCTCAATACTAGCTTTTAGCACCAAAACTTGTTAAAAATGGATTTGAATTAGATCAATGGCTTATGCTCTTGTACTTGGCTCTGATACCATGTGAAAGTACTGTACTTTAGGACCATAAATGGATCTACAAAAAATCCACAAGAGTGATTGGATGCTTGCTTAACAATCTATCAAAAAACTAGACACAAAAAGTTGATCTAGATTGCAGTTTGACAAACAACAAGCATTAACAATCAAAAGCATTGATCAACATTGAAATCCGAGCCCACACGTGTGTACTACAGGCTGTAGTACGGCCTTCAACCTGAGAAACAAGTAGAAATTGATCTGGTTTTATTTGGATCACAAAAACTCAATGTACATAGTGAACTAGCTTGAGATTGCCAATAAGCTCCAAAAATTTTCTATCTTCTCACTATGGAGAGAGCGAATACATAGCCAATTCGACTTCCTTCTTGAAGTTAGGTGGATTTCCAACATGTAATAAGGAAGTTAACTCACTCTCCTTGACCTAAAATGAAACCCTAGTCTATTTCGTAGAGTTATGCTTGGTAGGTAGCTAGCTGGTCAAATTTTCACCTTAAACTTAGGTGTAGGTCCTATAAAGTAGGGATGACCACCAAATAGACATGACCAACTCTCTTGACTTGACCTAACCTACATTAGGATGGGTTTCCCATGTGGCATCATGGCCTCACATGTGTGGGACCCACTTGTGTACACAATTTACACTATTCTACATGGTTTTTGATCAAGCTAGATTTGCCAATTTTTGGCAATTCTTCACAGGTCAACCTACTCCATAAATCTAAGAATTAGGTCCTATAAAGTAGGAATCACTACCAAATAAACTTGACCCACTTTTTAGACATGATCTAACTTACTTTAGTATAGGTTTCCCACGTGGCTCCATGACCTCGCACGTGTGGGACCCACTAATGTACATATTTACATTATTTGAAATAGCTAGATTTGCCAATATAGGCAATTTTTCACACTCCTCCTCAAATCTATCTTTGGAAACTATAATACTTTTATCAATTACTCCAAGTAAAGATCTTAGCTTAACAAATGAATCCTTAGGCAAGGATTTAGTGAAGACACATGTTGGAGCTTGATTTCTTTGGCTTGCACCTTCTCCCTCACAAAATGATGAGCAATCTCAATATGTTTGCTCCTTGCATGAAATGTACGATTGGTTGCAAGTGATTGGGCTGATTGGCTATCACAAAAGATGGTAGGTACCTCTTCCTCCATGACATGAAGTTCCACCAATAGCCCCTTGAACCATAAGACCTCCTTGCATGTTGATGTCAAGGTCTTATACTCAGATTCTGTCGAAGATAAAGAAATAGTATGTCGTTTCTTTGAAAGCCATGATACCACTCCATCACGTAAGAATGTTGCAAATGCACTTGTAGACTTTTGATCCAGTTTTTCACCTACAAAATTCGAGTTACTATAGGCTCTTAAGCCAAGCTTAGTCCCTTTGTAGAGTATGCCAACATTCCTAGTTGATGAGATATATCTTAGGACTCTTTTGGCCATCTTCCAATGTGACACATAATCCGCAATCACCCATCACAACCATCGCATGCCCTAGAAGGTCACAACCATCGCAACCATCGCAATCACCCTTCATCCGCATTCCATCGCACCATTCGCATACATCGTTGCGACTACCTTCCGTTGCAAACAGCCGCATTCATCCACACGCAACTCACCTTCAAACTGCCTCCCCATAGAGCCGCAAATAGACCACCTTCCTCATTCAACCATTTGCACTTGCATCGCAAACTTACCGCTACAACCCCATTCACAAGCACCCCAACGCCATTTATCCTTGAATCGCAACCCACCGCATTCAAACCCCTTCCGCCTTCAACTGCTGACCGCACTCAACCACAAGCAGCTCCCAATCCAACCACATCCACTTTTGAACCATCACATCCGCATCCCAGCCGCAATAGACCGCATTGATCCGTATTGACCACTCTTGCACCATAGTGACTCCTTTGGGCCGTAGTAACCGCAAATAACCGCACCCCAGACCTTACACCGTAGTGATCACCTTGACCTGTAGCAATCGCCAACAACAACACCACAGCTACCGTACGGACCGCAATCAAATCACCTCCACCGTAAACCATAGGTAACTATAGAAATCGTAGAAACCGCATTCACCCGTAGCACACGACTTTGATCGCAGCTGAGTTCCAACCTGCACGCAAACACTCTATCCAGCACACGACCTGCTTGCGAACGCTCTGCCTGCCAACGAGACTAGCACAACGCTCTACCCACGACCTACATGACTGGATGGCTCCCTGTTCAGAACTCCTGACATCCTTTCCTGACAAACACTGCATCTGCACAAGACCAGCCCTCCACGCACCTCACCCTACCTTCGCCCTGACCAAAGCTTTCTCCCATTCAACTACTTTAACCATTTCTAACCACCTTGAGCCGTAGCGTCAGCAACTACCCGCACCCCAACTGCCCCCGTCCTTGAAATGTAGCGACCACACTCAACCGCCCACACACCCCCTCATCTGACTGGACTGAGCCAACGCACTCCTCACTAGACCACCTTCCACCTCCATCGCCACCACCACCGTAGCGACCGCATTCCACTGCCACAAGCCTCGAACTATCACATTCATCAGTAGCGACAACATTCAATCACCACTAGACTACCTACTAACTACTTCCGCCCTTGAACCGTAGCCACCGCAATAGATCGCATGCGCTTCACCTTACGACTGCACTCAGGCCGCATTCAACTGCAAACGCATTTCAACTGCAACCACAATGATCCGTAGTAACTCCTTTGACCCGTAATCCCGCTTTCCATCACAAACACACCCCAATCAAAAACACAAAAAACTCTCAAAAATAAAAAAACATCAAAAACCATAGAAAAAAAAAAATCCAAAAAAGCTCATACCCCAGTACTCAATGGACCAACATACAGAACCTGAAATCCCAGAAGATTATCCATATGAGGTAAGGTCCCCCACAGCTGAACAAATCTGACATCATAGATTCTCTCGAGTGCAGTCCCAACTCCAAGCTATGCCGTTATACAAGGGCCATTGCACACCAGATGTTTCATCTGTGATGAAACTAGCCACTTCATGGTTGTTTGTCTAATCAAGAACAAGTACCATGCTGAGTGTCCCAACTGTATCAGAAAACACAGTTTCAAAGACTGTCCGAAACAATAAACTAAGATCCTATCTATCCGTCACGTCAGTTATGAATCACAATAGGACCCTCACGACAACCACACGAGCACCATAGCAACCAACAGTTAAACCTGCTGCTCAATCGAGAGGTTTCTTGCAAACTTCTACATTACCGCACACTACACCAACTCCATAATGCAAAAAGACACTAATATGAAATGAGTCCTTGTCGAATTGAAATCGATATTCCGTCATCTGCTAAAATGTCCAACCAAGAGCAACCTCCACAGGGAATTGACAATTTCCCTCCCCTTCTACAACCTCAAATCTATTTGTCTTTCTACATGCTGATAAATATTTCCAATGTGCCAATACACAACAAATCTAGAATTCAGAAATCCAGATAAAGATTCGGTTCTGAATCTCTTGTTCAAAGAGGTCCTAAGGACATAGTACCTCAACCATACATACATCTCCAGCTATATCTTACGACATCTGCTATCAATGATGGTCGACTTTAGTATCACCAACCCTGCCTTGTTTTGACAAGCGCATGTGAGAGTAATCTCCTTACTCTACAAACAATGGAATATTGCAATTGTCAAGGTAAATTATCAATGTTGATGAATGCAAGTTTTGTTCGACACGTGCCATACAGTTCTCACTCTCTGTAACGTTGTTTACTTTCTTGTTTCTCTTCACCTATTTTGTGTGATTGATTTTTGCATGAGGAATAGCTACTGCACGAGAGTATTCCGTAGAGCATCTCAAGAACACATTTCCATTCATCTATCCACCTTCAAATCCCCTTGCACAGAGTTTTGAAACTTTGAGAAATCTTTGTCACGCTAGAGTTGATCCCTAAATCTCATCGTCATATTCATTTTTGAGTCAACTACAACAAGATTGAAACAAATTTAGTTAAAATTTGTTCAATCTTTAGTCCAGTCGCATGTTTACCGTGTTTCAACTATGTGTTCCACATGCCGATCCAATCTTGAGCATGAACAGTTACCAGCAACAACATCTCCACCAACAGATTTTTTCTTTTGGGGGGGGGGGGGAGAGAGTGGATCTGCTTGGATCCATTGGAGCAGTTACACTGCCAACAACAACATCAACAAGATCAACAACCAAGGTCACAAGTCAAATATGAAAATGACAAGGCTAAGAAGATAGATGGGTAATCCAAAGCGACTCAATCAGAAGAAGTATTCCAGTCATGACGAAGATCCTTCAGAAAAGAAAAACACAAGCATTGAAAAATTAGTCTCTTTCAACCAGCCTCTTGCCATACTTCTGAGCCTATCCTCATGGCTATCGTCCACACCCTCTACCAATGTCACCACCTCCACCCTACCTTCCATCTGTTTGTTGTCAGTTCAATGTTCTTCTGAGAAATTCCCAATTTTTTATAGTCTTACCGAAGCAGTTGAAAGATCATTGCAAGTGTCTTGAGGAGACCAATTGCCACCTACAATGGATGATCAGCCAAATGAAGATCTAAGAAGCAGGCGAAGCAGCTAGAAGACATAAGAAATTAAGCAAAGAAGCTGAGGAGGAAAGGACAAAACTTAAGCAACAAATGAGTCAGATCAACCTTGATCAAAAGAAACTCTCTGGAGCAATGATAGTTGAATCCCCTCCTAGAAGCCCAAGAGATCCAAAAGTAACGGATTGAAAGAAAAAACTGTAGAAAAAAAAAAATGAAGACAACTGTGAACCTGCAAATAAAGTGAGCTCCTCACCCAGTAGGTGGTGGTTAAAGCTCGACATTGCAAGAGTCCAAGTCTGCAACTGTAGAACTATCAATTCCTTCACCCTTCCACCAAGCCTTCATCATATTTTCTTATCGTTACCAAACCACCCATCCAAAACTGTTTCTACCACCAAATTTTTGATGATGAGTCCATCCCCTTGAGACTGATAACCAAGATTTGTGCTACCCATCAGAAAAGAGCATCGACAAGACTAGAACTTCAATTGAGAAAAGAATTGCGGAAATGCCCAGAAACAATATGGAGGATACAACCTCCCAGAAGTTAGTATCTGCCAAGAAACCAGAGATGAAACCGTCAATGGCAAATACAAGTGGTAAAAAAGACATGAGGAAGCACTCATGCATGCAGACATTAGAGAAAATATGGGCCCAAAGAGGGCCCTATAAAAAATGCCATGTAAGAAAGAGAAAAATAACTATAAAGTAATTATAATATCATTTTCTAACTTCTTTACGCATCTGCCCGAACTACTTTCTATGTAAATGAATGCATCTTAGTTTAATCACATCAAAATTCACTGGTGTTTAACTACAGTTACAATATAATTTTTCAAAATGCTGAAATATTCCCTCCCAATAGTTGGGAACACTCAAAAATTTGAATTAGGAGTGACATTTCTGAAAAAAGCCTACGCCATCTCTATCTCCAACAGAGTCGTTAGCACCATCTCCAACTTTGTTATTGTCATTGTGTTGTTTGTTACTATACTACTGTATTGATGACAAAGCTTTATCATCTTCATGTCGATCTGTCAACAGAATATGCTCCGCTCAGGACGAGAAATTCAAAGCAACCCAAATTGTCAACTTCTGATATGGTCCTATACAGGGAGAAAAAGCTATAACATGTAGATTTATGGTCATCAGGAACATTGTATCCTATTGATCCATGTTCATTGCAACATCTAGATTTTCATTCGGTGAGTCAGTTCATAATGTATATGTGTCATGGTAAAAATGGCCTTTTGGGAATTTGATGCTCTATGGGAATGCACATTCAATGCAAAGAATACATTATTTGGAAGAGAAATCAAGGAAAATATCAAAGGAGTGCGAAGAAAAATCTACAAAGATGAAAACTTGTTTGGATGAAAATGAGATGCTCAAGGAGGAGATCACAAAGGTTGAAATCTTCTTTGCAACATTATACAACTAGTAGTGATGAGATATATTTGTCTCTTGTTAAAGATATGAATGTGCTCAACAGAAAGGTCCGAAGCAACAAGAGAAAAAGACTGGTAAACAAGGATATATGTGATCTATCATCCAGTGGAGATCATAGAAAAAGACGAATCCGTGCATTCAAATAAGTTACAGCTTATTTGGTATTGAATATTGTTTGAACTTTTTGATTCATTCATAATCACTAATTTTGTTATTTATTCATTTCAACTTTCTGTTGATTTGCTTATTATATACTGTTGTGAATACTATGAGTGTCCTAATTCCTACTGACATTTTCATAAACATTATGTTTGCAATGCAGATTAGCATTGGTTGTTGAAGACCATTTGGCTGATGAGATTTCAATTGGAAACTCACTAGGCTCTATCTTGACTTCTAAATCTATGAAATCAATGATAAATAATAACAAAATGAAAAAGATTAAGGCTTCAGTTACTGATAGCATTATGGATGAAGTTGGAGAAATATTAGACACTACATTGCTTCAGGGGGCATGTGACTTTTCTAGTATCAGTAGGGAAGCATATGCAACAATGTTTAAGATGATAAAGGAGGCATTTGCACAGGTAAAGATTAAAAAGTTTCCAATCCCACGACCATTTCATCTTTAAAAAAAAAGAGACATGTTAAACCATGGTATGCAGACAATAGGTGTATTGCTCGAAAGGAGAAAGTCTGGCATATAACAAGTCCAACAATTTATTTGGTATTACAAATGAGAATGTCAATAACAAGTTGATAGTTGTTCTCAAGTTAGATGAGTCTGAAATTATAAAAGGACAAAAAATGGAAAGAGTCAGTCTCACAATCATGAATGGAGCACTTTCAAATTCAGAAGACTCAGAAGGCCTCAATTTCAGTGTTCAATCAGAAAATGATATCTGATGGTTGGCAGCATTTCAGTATAGCAGTTCCTTTGCATAATAAATAGAGATAATCATTTGAATATGGATTTCATATTTAAAATCTTCTCTGTGTTAATATTATGAGGCTAATCATGTTTTTGTATTCTCTTATAGGTGCTGAAAGAAGACCATAACATTCTCTCATGGATATTTAATAGAACATCATATCCTGCCACCATAAAAAATCACATGGAGGGAGTTCCACTCAATATTCCTGGAATTGGCACTTTCAACATTGAATGGCATTTAGTAGGAGATCTGAAAACATTGAAATGTATGTTCAATGTATCTCATGGCGCTAACTCTAAACACCCTTGTTTGTACTGCATGAAAACAGCAAAAGAAATGACAACATGAATATCACATTAGAGAAACTTAGAGCCCTACGAGGGCCTTTGCAAAAAAAATACTTTTTTATTTTTTTTCTTATTTTCGTTGCCATGTGGACCAATTGAAATCTTAGCTTCGGGGTTCTACGCAACATAGAATTTTCCAAATATAAATAAAATAAAAACTTTATATATATATTGTTGTTTTGTCGGGCAGCATGTGGAAATGTTATTGGTTGATGAGGCCTGCCCTTCCAGCACATCATTTCTTGAAGAAACCCAAAAACATTAAAAATGAATATGACAGATGGTTGAGATGAGAAAGTCGATGTACCATTAATGTATATGCATTGTCAAACCATGGTTAACAGGGTTAACCAGAGTTAATTTGTGGCGCCAAATAGATTAGTGTTTCAAATTTTTGCCAACACTTTTTCTCAGATTTATGGCTTTTTGTCCACGCAAATTTTCAGATTCATAGTTCATTGTCTTAGATTTTTGCATGCAAATTACAAATGGCGCCATCAAAGAAGCCGTGCTCCTCAATCGACTCTATGCTTCTATTCAACGAGACTGATGATAATGGATTATGGGTGCCAAGAAAAAATTCAAAAAACTCTTGGGTTTTAATACATCCATCATCAAGAGGAGCATTTCGAAAAAGGAAAAGGTCAAAACTATCATTTTGATCTTATTGGAAGGCCACAAATTTGGATTTCAGAACATCATCAAGAGAAAAATCTATTTCTGAAATTCTAGTCCAACATGTATATATGCATTCAGAGATAAATGTGCAAAGATTCAATCGTCAAGATCACAAAAAAAGCAACTGTGAGTATTGATATTTTTGATACTTTGATTTTTGTCATTCATAAATATCTAATAGTAAACTTGCCAATCTGATCACTTTTCTCTTGCAGAATCATATCCATCCAACATAAATGAATGAGAGCCGAGTGGATCTTTAGCAGATGTGTTAGATGTTATTCACACGGATATTGGACAACTGCAATATCGAAGTAGAACTGCAAAAGATCTAGCTGATAGTGGGATTTTTTTTTATGAATTAATGTACATTTTTGATACAAAAGAAAATTTTGGACAAATAGTACCAATTCCATTACCTAGTTTTGAAAGTGATGAATGGATTGCACCAGATGCTACAGTTTCAGAATTATTTCGTTGCAAGATATATAATGATGTAAAAAATTCATTAAAAATGAGCACGAGATCAAAAACAGTTAGATTGAGTTGGTTTATTTCCTTGAATATATTTGTGGATTTATTTTCAAGTTTCAATGTACACAAAACCTCAACGATGTTTCTATGCAAAAATTTATCAGATAGTTTATTATCTGGACTTATGGATGAAGGCTGGGACAAAAGATCAAATGGAGAAATAGAATGCAAAATTAAAATGTCTTCCATGTGCTTCCGTTATCAAATTGAAAAACAAATGTTGAGCTTATGCTTCCATTATCAAAGATGGAAAAAAAATAAAGGTGAATGGGTGTCACTCGATCAAGACTTGGAAGCCAATGGACATTCAAAACGAAAAAATATTGATTATATACAATGATGCTGTTTTGACATGTGTTGAGGTGGAAGAAGATTGAGTCTAAACTACATCCGGCGGGAACTATTGCTCCTACAAGATGATGTACTTTCAGACTTCAGATTCATTTTCAATAGTAAACTCGTAAGTAACTGTAAACACTCGATCTTTTATGAATAGTTTCAATCAAAACTTTCTAATACAAACTCTGTACTAATTCTAACTAACTTTGTATTAGTTTTATGCAGGTACGTAAAAGACATGAGCTCGAGTTTAAATGTAGAGATATTGGAAAAATAATCCAACTTATGGAAGAACATTGAGATTCACTATCAGCAAATACATGCCAATCATCACGTCTTTATATCATTATAGAAAAATTGCATTCCAGTATTAGACTATGGACACAAGCTGATTGTAAAAATCTATTGTGATATCAATAAAAAAAACCCATAAACGTGTTGTTTACAAAATGATTGTATCTTTTTTTTTTTGATGTCTCTCTATTTACAAATAGGTCTCTATTCAATCAATTTTTCTATATTTTCTATATCAGTATTAGGAACTGATAAGACAACAACTCCTATAATCTCGCCCTCCTCTGTTTCGGGAAGGGCCTCAATGTCTTTTAAGACAAGAGGAATATCTGTTACAAAAATTGCCTTCCTTTGTATTAGGAAGGACTTTTATTCCTTTTTGATCATATAAAATTATATACAAAATTTTATTGTGTGTCTATAGCCTACTAGCTTGTATAAATTTGCATGCTTTTTCAAATTTTTATAATCCGTCGATTTTGTATTATGAGAAATTTGGATTCTTCTGTAAAACCATTGGAAAAGTTATAGTATATGGCTGTTTTTTGTGCTAGTCCCGCCATGTTGTGTACTTTTATGAAATACCGCTCTTGCTTGCCAATGAGATTTTTCCATTCCTTGTGATGACCATATGCTAAGACTTCCACTATTTCTTGCAAAGAATGTCAAATGATGTCGTAATATGTGCTGCATGTCATAAAAATATAATCTAAATCAATACCAAAAGTATCTAATTTAATTGCACATATTTGTCTATCATAATGTAAAATCAAAATCTTACCATATAATGTGTTATATGATCAACACCCCATGCACTTTGAATTGCATCCACATATTCATTGGTTGTTTTCTATATCATTTGAACATCAGTATTTGAAAATTTATCTTTTTTCAAGTATTTCACCATGTTGTCTAACTATTTCCAAACTTCTACTTTGTGTATACGAGTAGAACCTTCTTCTTTGAAATCTTGAGTTGCTGCAATAATTTCTTTTCAAACCATGTATTGAACCTTAGATTGTTTGCCAGAATAATTTGATAAAAATCTTCGAGCTTTAGATCCTCCAATGCTCGGCTTGCATGGAATATTTCCTGTTTTACCTGATAGTTTGTCATCTTTTTTTATTTTTACGTGGCCTTTATGTAAGCCTGCTTTGGACAACACATCCTCTAATCTAGAAATAGCTTCCTTTGTAGAGGCCTCTGGCTTGGAATTCCATGCAAACAAGATGTGAAGATATATTATTTTTTCTATAATACGCACCTCCGCGTGCAATGTACATATATTAACATTTCGTAGAGGAATCGGTAGTACAGGTTTCCAATTAGGATCTTCTCGATCTCTTGATATTCATGTACTCCTTGTCATGTCTTTTGATCACTAGGTCCATCAATTTCATAAATACAAGTACCCAAAGATGTTTTAAATCATATATTTATCAAATTCAAACAAGGGTGTTTAGAGTTAGCACCATGAGACACATTGAACATACATTTTAATGTCTTCAGATCTCCTCCTAAATGCCATTCAATATTGAAAGTGCCAATTCCAGGAATATTGAGTGGAACTCCCTCCATGTGATTTTTTATGGTGGCAGGATATGATGTTCTATTAAATATCCATGAGAGAATGTTATGGCTTTCTTTCAAAACCTATAAGAGAATACAAAAACGTGATTAGCCTTATAATATTAACACAGAGAAGATTTTAGATATGAAATCCATATTCAAATGATTATCCCTATTTATTATGCGAAGGAACTGCTTTACCTGAAATGCTGCCAACCACCAGATATCATTTTATGATTGAACATTGAAATTGAGGCCTTCTGAGTCTTCTGAAATTGAAAGTGCTCCATTCATGATTGTGAGACTGACACTTTCCATTTTTGTCCTTTTATAATTTCTGTGAAGAATTGACAAAAATTGGCAAATCTAGCTTGATCAAAAATCATGTAGAATAGTGTAAATTGTGTACACAAGTGGGTCCCACACATGTGAAGCCATGATGTCACGTGGGAAACCCATCCTAATGTAGGCTAGGTCAAGTCCATAGGGTTTGTCATGTCATTTTGGTAGTGATTCCTAGTTTATAGGACCTAAATCCTAGATTTAAGGTGAAAATTTGACCAACTAGCTATCTACCAAGCATGACTCTAGGAAATAGACTAGGGTTTCATTTTAGGTCAAGGAGAGTGAGTTAACTTCCTTATTACATGCTGGAAATCCACCTAACTTCAAGAAGGAAGTCGAATTTGCTATGTATTCCCTCTCTCCATAGTGAGAAGATAGAAAATTTTTGGAGCTCATTGGCAATCTCAAGCTAGTTCACTATGTACATTGAGTTTTTGTGATCCAAATAAAACCAAATCAATTTCTACTTGTTTCTCAGGTTGAAGGCCGTACTACAGCCTGTAGTACACACGTGTGGGCTCTGATTTCAATGTTGATCAATGCTTTTGATTGTTAATGCTTGTTGTTTGTCAAACTGCCAATCTAGATCAACTTTTTTGTGTCTAGTTTTATGATAGATTGTTAGCATCCAATCACTCTTGTGGATCTTTTGTAGATCCATTTATGGTCATAAAGTACAGTACTTTCACATGGTATCAGAGCCAAGTACAAGAGCATAAGCCATTGATCTAATGCAAACCCATTTTTAGCAAGTTTTGGTGCTAAAAGCTAGTATTGAGAGGGCAAGCTAGAATCTTGATTTTGGTGAGGGTGCATCTTGCAAGGGTGGTGAGCATTGGAGAGTCTACTATCTTTGAATACTTTTTGGAAAGTATTAGTAGACATGAGATGACTTGTTTCTTACCTTTAAGATCCATGGTGTTTATTACTTTGTATGACAAGACAATGAAATGGGATGCTTTGAAATCTACATTTGTTGTTGATAAAGCAATTTCATTGGATAACTATTTTTGTAATAGTTTGAATAGAGTCATAAAAGATGAAACATCATTTGCTTTGGAAATCTTTGTGTCCACATGCTTTGTGCATGATCATTCCAATGTAAGGACCAAAGATTATCCTATTTCAATGATAGGAATAATGGTAGTGTTTTGCTCTTCAAGTAGAGATTGTAGAATCTACTTGTTTTCAACCAAAGAATTTGTCAATGGTGGAAATGTGATCTTTCAAGAGTGGAAGATTTGTAAACTTGAAGAAGCACCTTTGGATCAACACCTTATTCAGTTCATTGATGGTTTGGAGTCAAGTCAAGTGGAGGAGCAAGCTCAAGACCCGAGGACTCCAAGAAGAACCTTTAGTATCAAGATGGAGCCATCTAGGCTCAATCATATGTTTCAAGCAAGACAAGTTGTCTTTGGCAACATTATTTATGCACTTAATATTTTAATTGATGTATCTTCAAGTGCACAAAATGCCTTGGAATTCATGGCTTGTCATGATGTTTAGTTTTGAAGTGTGCTACATGTATATAGACACATTTATGGAACATCTTGTAAGGGATCCTCTAAGAGGTGGTGAAAGATCCTTCATGGACATCATCCTCTATTGGAGTCTCAAAAGTTCCTTCTTTGTAGCTGGATTTTTTAGACACTTATAAAAGCTTTCATTGATCTATCAAGAGAGTTGTAAATAGATCAAGCTAAATTTGAGGAGGAGTGTGAAGAATTGCCAAAAATTGGCAAATCTAGCTTGATCAAAAACCATGTAGAATAGTGTAAATTGTGTACATAAGTGGGTCCCACACATGTGAGGCCATGATGCCACGTGGGAAACCCATCCTAATGTAGGCTAGGTCAAGTCCATAGGGTTGGTCATGTCATTTTGGTAGTGATTCCTAGTTTATAGGACCTAAATCCTAGATTTAAGGTGAAAATTTGACCAACTAGCTATCTACCAAGCATGACTCTAGGAAATAGACTAGGGTTTCATTTTAGGTCAAGGAGAGTGAGTTAACTTCCTTATTACATGCTGGAAATCCACCTAACTTCAAGAAGGAAGTCGAATTTGCTATGTATTCCCTCTCTCCATAGTGAGAGGATAGAAAATTTTTGGAACTCATTGGCAATCTCAAGCTAGTTCACTATGTACATTGAGTTTTTGTGATCCAAATGAAACCAAATCAATTTCTACTTGTTTCTCAGGTTGAAGGCCGTACTACAGCCTGTAGTGCACACATGTGGGTTCGGATTTCAATGTTGATCAATGCTTTTGATTGTTAATGCTTGTTGTTTGTCAAACTGCCAATCTAGATCAACTTTGTTTGTGTCTAGTTTTTTGATAGATTGTTAAGCAAGCATCCAATCACTCTTGTGGATCTTTTGTAGATCCATTTATGGTCCTAAAGTACAGTACTTTCACAATTTCAGACTCATCTAACTTTAGAACAACTATCAACTTGTTATTGACATTCTCATTTGTAATACCGTAAAAATTTATGATGAATGTTAATAACTGTTTAATATCAATAAATAAATTGTTGGAATTGTTATATGCTAGACTTTCTCCTTTCGAGCAATACACTTCATTGATATGAGATGGATTACCAACTATTGTATACATACCATGGCTTAACATGTCTTATTTTTTTAAAAGATGAAATGGTCGTGGGATTGGAAATTTTTTAATATTTACTTGTGCAAATGCCTCCTTTATCATCTTAAACATTGTTGCATATGCTTCCCTACTAATGCTAGAAAAGTCACATGCCCCCTGAAGCAATGTAGTGTCTAATATTTTTCCAACTTCATCCATAATGCTTTCAGTAACTGAAGCCTTAATTTTTTTCATTTTGTTATTATTTAACATTGATTTCATAGATTTAGAAGTCAAGATAGAGCCTAGTGAGTTTCCAATTGAAATCTCATCGGCCAAATGGCCTTCAACAACCAATGCTGATCTACATTGCAAACATAATGTTCATGAAAATGTCAGTAGAAATTAGGACACTCATAGTATTCACAGTACTATATAATAAGCAAATCAACAGAAAGTTGAAATGAATAAATAACAAAATTAGTGATTATGAATGAATCAAAAAGTTCAAGCAATATTCTATACCAAATAAGCTATAACTTACTTGAATGCACAGATTCGTCTTTTTCTATGACCTCCTCTGGATGATAGATCACATATATCCTTGTTTACCAGTCTTTTCCTCTTGTTGCTTCGGACCTTTCTGTTGAGCACATCCATATCTTTAACAAGAGACAAATATGAGATACGCATGGATTGAAATGCAATTTTTATCTCATCACTACTAGTTGTATAATGTTGCAAAGAAGATTTCAACCTTTGTGATCTCCTCCTTGAGCATCTCATTTTCATCCAAACAAGTTTTCATCTTTGTAGATTTTTCTTCGCATTTCTTTGATATTTTCCTTGATTCCTCTTCCAAATAATGTATTCTTTGCATTGAATGTGCATTCCCATAGAGCATCAAATTCTCACAGTAACCCAAAAGACCATTTTTACCATGACACATATAGATTATTAAATGACTCACCGAATGAAAATCTGGATGTTGCAATGAACATGGATCAATAAGATACAATATTCCTGATGACCATAAATTTACATGTTTTAGCTTTTCCTCCCTGTATCGGACCATATCAGAAGTTGACAATTTGGGTTGCTTTGAATTTCTCGTCCTGAGTGGAGCATATTTTGGTGACAGATCCACATAAAGATGATAAAGCTTTGTCATCAGTACAGTAGTATAGTAACAAACAATACAATGACAATAACAAAGTTGGAGATGGCGCTAACGACTCTATTGGAGATAGAGATGGCGTAGGTTTTTTTTTTAGAAATGTCACTCCCAATTCAAATTTTTGAGTGTTCCCAACTATTGGAAAGAAATATTTCAGCATTTTGAAAAATTATATTTTAACTATGGTTAAACACCAGTGAAGTTTGATGTGACTAAACTAAGGTGCATTCATTTACACGGAAAGTAGTGCGGACAGATGCGTAAAGAAGTTAGAAAATGATATTATAATTACTTTATAGTTATTTCTCTCTCTCTTACTTGGCATTTCTTATAGGGCCCTCTTTGGGCCCATATTTTCTCTAATGAGTGATCGAGAAGATCCTAATTGGAAACTTGTACTACCGATTCTTCTACGAAATGTTCATATCTGTACATTGCATGCGGAGGTGCGTATTATAGAAAAAATAATATATCTTCACATCTTGTTTGCATGGAATTCCGAGCCAGAGGCCTCTGCGAAGGAAGCTATTTCCAGATTAGAGGATGTGTTGTCCAAAGCAGGCTTACATAAAGGCCACGTAAAAATAAAAAAAGATGACAAGCTATTAGGTAAAACATGAAATATTCCATGCAAGCCGAGCATTGGAGGATCTAAAACTCAAAGATTTTTATCAAATTATTCTAGCAAACAATCTAAGGTTCAATACACGGTTTGAAAAGAAATTATTGCAACAAGTCAAGATTTCGAAGAAGAAGGTTCTACTCGTATACACAAAGGAATGCAGTTCAAAGTTCATGGGGTGTTGATCATATAACACATTATATGGTCAAATTTTGATTTTACACCACGATAGACAAATATGTGCAATTAAATTAGATACTTTTGGTACTGATTTAGATTATGTTTTTATGACATGCAGCACATATTACGACATCATTCGACATTCTTTGCAAGAAATAGTGGAAGTCTTAGCATATGGTCATCGCAAGGAATGGAAAAATCTCATTGGAAAGCAAGAGCAGCATTTCATAAAAGTACACAACATGGTGGGACTAGCACAAAAAACAGCTATATACTGCAACTTTTTCAATGGTTTTACAGAAGAATCCAAATTTGTCATAATACAAAATCGATGGATTCTAAAAAATTTGAAAAAACATGCAAATTTATACAAGCCAGTAGGCTATAGACACACAATAAAATTTTGTATATTAAATAAAAATATTTACAAAGTACAATTCAGCAGTATCTAATCTGCTTCCGATATTTTTTCCAATGAAAGTTGCAACTTAGAATCATGCAACAATTTTCTTCTTTCATATGGATCCAATAGCTCATAGTTCTCATGCTTACTCAGATCAACATAAGCAGCATACACTGCAAACTGGGACGATCTGAACATGGAATTCACTGGTCCATATCCTAAAATTTTAACCACAATAGTTTTCTTTACAAAAATTATTTTATGCACCTTATTGAAAATTATGTCCTCCAAAAAAATGAGACAGTGCCTTGATTGCCATAATCATAGTTTCACCATGTTGATAAAACTTTGAATGGACAACACTTATCTCATTATTCTTGAAGGACTTCAGATAGTGCCCTAGTGCATGATCTCTTGAAAATTCTCTAGCAGAAGATCTCTGCCCTCCTCGACGAATTGCGAAATTATCAAGGAAAATTATTTTCTGAAATGATAAAAACAAAGTAAGCTCCAGTATATAATCTGACATAACAAATCTACTAGTACTTGATAAAAGACAAAAACTTACGCATTTGGCTTTGTCTTCTCTAATTACTGTCTCTCCATCAATATTATGTCCACCTTTCATTGTCAATATTGTTGGTGAATAGACAGTTGGCTGTGGAAAACCAAGTTGACTTTGGATTCTAAGAAACTCCTCCTCAAAAGGTAGATCATCTTCTTTGTTGTGCATTTCCTCCATAGCCATTTTCAAGCAATCTTTCCCTGAATAAAACTTTTCATTATGTACATCGTCAACACCAGGGAGAAGATCATCAGCATCAAAATCAATTATATCCGAAAATTTATCAAACTCTTTTCTCAAAATGCAAAGCTGCTACTGGTCGTAGGCATGGCAGGAAGCAGGTCTGGCTGAGGGAGATCAGAAAACTCCAAAGATCAACTGAATTGTTGATCCCTAGAGCTTCTTTTGATCGATCTGTTCGGAATGTCACTCTGTCACTTGGGCTAAACGTTTGTTCTATTGTGACAACCATGCAGGTCTTAGAGGGTGCTGTAGAAGATTTTCTGTCCCAGGTTTTTGAGGATACTTGTCTTTTGGCAGTGCATGGTAAGCTTTTGCGGATATTTGTAGTTTGCTTGTTGCAGTCGGCATTGGAGCTTGAACATTCTTTTTGTAAAGATAAATAAGGAGAGAATATCAAATTTTCTATGTGTAAAATTAAACTCAGCTACAAATACACATAAAGAATTTGATTCTCTACTTCATGATGTTGTTCGAGAAATACCGACAACGACAATTTTAATTGGAGAGATAACCATTAAATATCTCAAGGTATATTCAATTTATCTCTGATATGCATGTATTTTTTTTTATTCAAATGTATCGTCAAAGCATAAATAGAATTTCTATCATAATATTACTAATTTTCGTTCTATATATTCAGTGTGTAAAGCAAAAAGACGCTTTTAGTTGTGCATGGTTTGTCCTGTACAATACGAAGCTATTTTTTGAATGGTATAATTTACAAACGAATGTAGATATTGAAAATGTAATATTCTATTCATTTGTAGGTCGTTTTATTCTGATTCATTTTTTATTACTATCATTGTTTGTAATTTGTTGATTCTCATATTTTGTGATGACAGTTCACTCTTGAGCCATATATTCCTGATGATGTATATAGATTCGACAAGAGTTGATCAGAACCTATGCCTAGTACGGTGTAAGCGTTGCACCTACAATCGAGGGCCCTCAAAAGGAAGCTGCTCCTGCTTTAACAGCCTTTCAAGTTGCTCAGAATGCAGATCTTATTTTATATGATAAAAAAAGAATAAAAGTCATTCCTAATACAGAGGAAGACAATTTTGTAACAGATATTCCTCTTGACTTAAAAGACATTGAGACCCTTCCCAAAACAGAGGAGGACGAGCTTATAGAAGGGGTTGTTGCCTTATCAGTTCCTACTACTGATATAGAAAATATAGAAAAATTGATTGAATAAAAATCTATTTGTGAATAGAGAGACATAAAAAAAAAAGATACAATCATTTTACTTGTAAACAATCCGTGTATGGATTTTTTTTATTGATATCATAATAGATTCTTACAATCAGCTTGTGTCCATAGTCTAATACTCGAATGCAATTTTTCTATAATGACAAAAAGACATGATGATTGGCATGTATTTGCTGATAGTGAATCTCAATGTTCTTTCATAAGTTGAATTGTTTCGCCAATATCTCTACATTTGATCTCGAGCTCATGTCTTTTATGTACCTACATAAAACTTATACAAAGTTAATTAGAATTAGTATAGAGTTTGTATTAGAAAGTTTTGATTGAAACTATTCATAAAAGATCGAGTGTTTACAGTTACTTACGAGTTTACCATTGAAAATGAATTTGAAGTCTGAAAGAACATCATCTTGTAGGAGCAATAGTTCCCGCCAGATGTAGTTTAGACTCCAATCCTCTTCCACCTCAACACATGTCAAAACAACATCATTGTATATAATTTTAATATTTTTTCGTTTTGAATGTACACTGGCTTCCAAGTCTTGATCGAATGGCACCCATTTACCTTTATTCTTTTTCAATATTTGATAATGGAAGTACATGGAAGACATTTTAATTCTGCATTCTATTTCTCCATCTGATCTTTTGTCCAGGCCTTCATCCATAAGTTCAGATAATAAACTATCCGATAAATTTTTGCATACAAACATCGTTGGTATTTTGTGTACATTGACACTTGAAAAGAAATCCACAAATATATTCAAGGAAATAAACCAACTCAATCTGACTGTTTTTGATCCCGTGCTCATTTTTAAGGAATTTTTTACATCATTATATATCTTGCAACAAAATGATTCTGAAACTGTAGCATCTGGTGCAATCCATTCATTTTCAAAACTAGGTAATGGAATTGGTACTATTTGTCCAAAATTTTCTTTTGTATCAGGAATGTACATTGATTCATAAAAAAAGATCCCACTATCAGCTAGATCTTTTGCAGTTCTACCTTGATATTGCAGCTGTCCAATATAAGTGTGAATAACATCTAACACATCTGCTAAAGATCCACTCGACTTCCATTCATTAATGTTGGATGGATATAAATCTGCAAGAGAAAAATGATCAGATATGTATGAATGACAAAAATCAAAGTATCAAAAATATCAATACTCAGTTGTTTTTTTTGTTATCTTGATGGTTGAATCCTTGCACATTTTCTCTGAATGCATATATACATGTTGGACTAGAATTTCAGAAATAGATTTTCCTCTTGATGATGTTCTGAAATCCAAAATTCTGGTCTTCCAATAAGACGAAATACACTCTGTCAACATAAATAGGCCGAAATATAATTGTCATGACATTTTATGCAAATAATCTTGATTATATGCGTCACTAATTAAACACAACAAATAGAAATACCTGTATCATCTTGTGCCAATCATGAGACTTTAATCCGGATAATTTGCCATCTGCGGTAAATGCCCCTCTTATAGACCCAGCGGATCCAATGGAAAATCGCATATGTCAAATAACTACCTTTATATGCGTATTCTCTTCCTTCGACAAAATCCACGGTGCACGAGTTGATCTTGACCTTGACTCTTGTCCATCTTTAGACCACAAGTTTTGCATTTAAACAAAAAAATTTAGTTCATCAAGAACTCATGCATACAAACCTTCTGACCGATTGAAGTGTCTCCATAGTGACTCTCCCACATTCTTGAAAATGTACATTGGATCCAATAAATGAGTTATTTTTAATGTCGTCCAATATGGGAGTGTATTAACTATGGATAACCTTTTCATACCCTCTATGAAAGTGGAATTCTCCGTTGCATTGTTCCATTTCTCAAGCCAATCTTTACTCGTTAATTTTTCCAGTGGAGGGCGTGACAAATGAAGCTAAAATCACATCCTCTGATAACCTCTATTCCAAGAATGAAGCTTAATAGGCCAAGATCTACCATCTTAAACTCTTTTCCTAAAGCAATTTTTACATCTCTAATTCCATCTAGATCATTACCACTCAAGATAATGTCATCTACATACAAAACACGAATAATGATCATGCCATCATGAAAACTTATATACAATGATGGATCATAGGCACTCATTACAAAATTGATGGAAATGAGAAAAGAGTTTAGCCTAGAGTACCATGCTCTAGGTGCTTGCTTGAGCCCATAAAGGCTCTTCTTCAAAAAACACACCTTTCCTTCATGATTTGCCTTGATGAAGCCCTCGGGTTGACTCATGTAGATCTCTTCCTCCAAATAACCATTGAGAAATGCATTTGTGAAGTCAAGTTGTATTGAAGGTTGTAGCAAGACTAATGATCAACCTGATAGTAACAAGCTTAGCCACAGGAGCAAAACTCTCATCATAATCAATGCCTTTGGTTTGTAAAAAACATTTGGCAACAAGTCTAGCTTTATGCTTGCTTATTGATCCATCTTGATTATACTTCAATCTAAATATCCACTTGCAATCAAGAGGTTTCTTCCCTTGAGGAAGATCCACAAGATCCCAAGTATGATTCTCAATAAGAGCATCATACTCTACTTGCATAGCATCCATCCAACTTTTAGACTTACAAGCATCTTCATAGCATGTTGGCTCATCTAACATTGAAGTAAGAAAGGTGTAAGATGTGAAAGATGATGAGCCTTCCCTTTGATCACCTTGACCATCATAGGTGAGCCTCAATGGCTCGGATCTTGCCCTTGTAGATCTTCTTGGAGTTCTTGGAGTTCTTGCATCTTGAGGTGGATCCTCAAGTTCTTCTTCACTTGGAAGCTCCTCCTCCATCTTAGCATGGTCCTTGGCATCAAGATGATTAGTAGCATTATCATCCAAATCACAAGCATGTCCTTTATAAAAAATAACATCCCTATTCACTATCACCTTGCTAGTGATGGGATTGAAGACTCTATAACCTTTGCTATTCTCACCATATCCCACAAAGATGTCTTTGATGGATGTTGCATCATCCTTCCTTCTCTTATCCAAGGATTGGTGTACATAGCAAGTGGATCCATAAACTTTGAGATACTTGAGATTGGGCTTCTCTCCAAATAGAGCTTCAAATGGTGTGATTCCTCCAATGGCTTGGTTGGGCAATCTATTGTACAAATAGTTAGCACAAGTTATTGCTTCACCCCAAAATGGTTTGGATAGAGAAGCATCTAGCCTTAAGGCTTTAGCACACTCACAAAGAGATCTATTTCTTCTCTCACTCACTCCATTTTGTTGAGGGGTGTATGGACATGACAACTCCCTCTTTATGCCATTAGAACTACAAAAGTCAATCAACTTATTGGAAATATATTCACCTCGATTATCACTCCTTAATACCTTAATCTTGGTACTAAGTTGATTTTCTACCAAAGTCTTGAACTTTACAAAAGAATCAAACACCATTGATTTGCTAGACAAGAGGTACATCCAACAAAATCTAGAATAGTCATCAATGAAGAATACATAGTACTTGGCACCACCATTAGACTCATGTGAAAAACTATGAACATCCGAATGGATGAGTTCAAGAGGAGAGTTTGATCTTGATGTAGATCTTGAGAAGGGTAGTTTGTGAGCCTTTGAGAGGCTGCATGCTTCACATCTCTTCCCACACTTTGACAGATGCTTGGGGAGTCCAACTACAAGCTCCTTTTCTACCATAGATTCCATGGCTTTGTAGTTGGGGTGGCCCAACCTTTTGTGCCACAATTCTACCTTTGATAACTCCACCTTTGCCAAGTTAACACTCTCCACTGCAACATTAGCATCAAGCTTAAACAATCTACCTTGCTTAAAGCCTTTGGCTATACATTCATCATTTCTAAGGATGGAACAAAGTCCATGCTTAAATTGTACATCTAGGCCATCATCCATTAACTGGCCAACACTAAGCAAATTCTTGGTTAACTTAGGAACATAAAGAACATTATCAAGATTCATCCTTTTGGATGATCCCACATACAAGGGAATTGTTCCTATTCCATTTGTCTTACATTCTTGACTACTTGCAGTATAGATTGATCTATGTAAATCATTGTAAGAAAGTAAAGTGGAGAATATGTCCTTTTGATATGTCATGTGGGAACTAGCTCCACTATCAATCCACCAAGAATCATTGGTGTTGCTCTTGGATGATGGTGTTTTGTTGGAAACCATCAAGGATGACTCTTCATCCTCCTCCTCCTCCTGATGTGCAATGTTGCTTTGTTTGCTCTCTTGTGCCTTCTTCTTCTTGAGACATTCTGATGCAAAATGTCCTTTCTTTCCATAGAAAAAACATTTTGTACTTGGACTTGTCTTTGATCTTGCCCTTTGAGCTTGAAGCCTCATCCTCCTCCTTGGTCTCCTTGAAGTGCTTCTTCTTGCCATTGGTCTTCTTCTTGCCTTTGAATGAGAAATTAGCTTTCTCATCACCATCCTGCAGAGAAATAGAATTCATTCTTGCATTGGTATGCATCATCCTACACTCTTCAGCCACTAATACACTGTGTAGCTTTTCTATAGTAGGCAAAGTGTCTTGGATTGCAAAGCTTTGGACCAAGTTTGTAAAGCCACTCCCTAGACCATTGAGGACAATCTGAACAAGCTCACTATCTTGAATCTTCTCTCCAATGGAAGCTAACTCCCTATTAAGAGACTTGATTCTTAGCACATAATTTTGTGCACTCTCATCACTCCTCTTCATGTTTTGTAGAATCTGATTCCTAAGCATGAGAACCCTTAAGTGTTACTAGACTCATAGATAGATTTTAAAGATTCCCAAGCCTCTTTAGCACTTTTACATGATGATACTTCCCTTAAAAGATCATTGCTTGCATTCATCTTAATACAATGAAGTGCAAGCCTAGACCTCTTCTTGTATCTCACTAATTCATGTGCACCTAGAGGTTCATCTTCATCATCTACTAGAAACTCATAAAGATCCTGGAGCACCATTAGTGACTCCATCCTCACTTTTCAAATAGCATAATTGGTAGAATTTAACCTCTCACTAGCTTCTAGAAGGTAGGCTCCCACTGATCTCATCTTACTAGTAAGATTCTACACACAAGATATAGATTTGTTTGAACCTGAAACTCACAAAGGTTTCTAACTTGCAGTGTTTCAATCAAATGTTGACTTCTAGTCCAACAGATGGACTTGTAATCACAGTTCTATCACTCCCTCACAAAGCTGGAATGAAGATAAGATGAGGTGAAAACTACTCTCAAGCAAATCTTGCCAATCTTGGCTATTCTTGGACAAAAACTGACTCTATCACTCTCATTCACTTTGTACTTTCAAGACCTGGTTTCCACTTTAAGAAGGTCTGAAATCAGCCTAGATTAATGAGTTTTCATGAAACAAATTCAAAACTAATCAATGGCAAGTGATCTTGGTAGCTTATCCTAGGATTTGCACCAAAAATTACATCAAACTGACACCAGATGAATTTTCCGTGATCCAATGAATATGGGTTATTAAATGCTGGTTCAGAGATGCCCACACGTGTGAACAGTATGGATTTTGATCCTGAAAAAGTTTGGGATCAAATTCCCTCACCAAAACCTGGATACCAGCTCGCCCTTCCAATACTAGCTTTTTGCACCAAAACCTGCTAAAACTGGATTAGATTCAAACACTGATCAATAGCCTTGTACTTGGCTCTGATACCATGTGAAAAGTACAGTACTAAGGACCATTCAGTGGATTGGGGAATGGGTAGTTCAGTGTGAATTGTAATAGGGGGTGGTAGCGCACAACGGTGTTTGTGCCTAGTGCGACGACGTGACGTGGAAGGCGAGTCAGGAATTACGATCTTGCTACATACACAACGATGACTATGTGAATTCGATGCTTGCTGAGAGGATTTAGCCGATGCGTCTTCATATATAAAAAGCACAGAATCCATACTGAATCCATGAATTTTATTATCGAGGTAGGAGGCTATTAGGAGAGATAATAGTTGACCCAGCAGCAAACTGCTACTTGGTAGTGCTCTTGATAGCTCGTTTGAGCTCTCCAAACACAGTTTTGAACCAATTATATAGTTCAAGAGGCGCTTTAGCTAATTGGCATGAGATTCAATTATCCTATGCAAGATCTAAGAAAAAATGTGCTCCTTCCTGAGGTTTCCAACCATCAGAAAGTTATTCAGAAGCTGGGCAACTGTATGGATGGCAGGATCTCTAATGGCCTCTAACAGATAGTCGTCATTGGTCCAGTATAGGGCATTGGTGGTATCAATATACAGCTTAATGGCTTGTTTGGCATGTTTGTGGTTTGGTGAGGCTTGAGTGCCAGATGAAATTTTGATGGCAGCAAGGGCGACTTCAGTTACGTGCACCTTGTGTGTGGCTCTTTGAATGGCAATATAAAATTTGGATTTCTTCAATTTCTCAAATGCTTTCAATGCCTCTACTATCCAAATTGGTACAATGGTCAATTTACATATAGGTCTTGCTAAATCCACAAAGAATAGTATGAATATCCGATAGTAATTTGCATGACCCATAAAAACATAGACTCCTCGAATTGTTCCTGGCGGTGGTAGCTCAATAATGACTTTAATTTTGGAATAATCCGTAGCAATACCATGTCTTGATATCACATCTCCAAGGACAAGTCCATGAGTGACCCAAATTTGACAGTTTTCTGGATTTAAGGAGATCTCGTATTTGTGACAACATTCAAATACTTTTTTCAAACAATCTAAGTGGTCTGTATCTGCACTATGGACTCAGAGATCATCCAAATCAATTTCAAGGGATTTTTGCTAGTTCACAATGAACTTTCGGTAACATAATCACCACATCATCCAAAGTATAGTGTTTGAAATGTTCTGGCATATCATGCTGGACTTCTTCTGATTGTTCCTTCTCATAAGGTTTGATCATTGATCTCCATTTAGCTTTCTTGGCAAGAATCAATCGTGGAGGTGATGACACTTTAAAAGATATGCTCTTCTCTGAAAATGACAACTTCCTTGATGGTGATTTCCTATGAGAATTCTGACTTGAAGTATCATCCTTGACCTTTCCTTTTTCTTTATCCAATAAAGGTGATACATTCTTAGAATCAACTTTTCGAGATGATTTTTCCCATTTCAGGACTGTATTATAATGCTGCTTAGCTTTTTTCTTTGTCATAGGTCCTGCCATCTTATCCTCCAATGTAACTGATTTTGGCGGTTTTATTGTTGGCTCATCCAAAATATCTCGAACTCCATACCTTGTAGGATCCATATGATTGAGAGTTTGTTCATCCGTAAATTCTGCCTCTCCATCATAAGTCAAAGCATGACTAACATGTATTAGATCATCTTTAATCGGGATCTGGAATTGGTTTAGTTGATATCCAAGCTAGGTTCATTATAGTCAATGGAAAAGTGGTGTGTTCAAAGTTCAATCAAGAAAATTTTGCTCAATTCGGATTGATTATCTTGTTGACACATATAGCCTGCTGTACAATCCACTTTTGCAAGAGCTTGATTTTAATTGACAATGTCGGTTTGAGAGTCATAATGGACCCCTAGAGTCTTTACTTGTCGATCGCAGGTATGAACCGTTGTTGATAAATCATCATCCCCTCTTTGTACTACTGGCTTGATAATCCAAGTGATTGGATCTACTTTGTCTGCACGCTCACGATTCTCAAAAGTAGTTTTGCAGGTGCCCCAGTTATGAATTACTTGCGCAACTCGTAGCCATGGACATCCCAATAAAACTTGATATACATTTGGTATGTCAGGTAAGTCCATTACTACAAAAGTAATGACAAACTGCACTCCAGCTATTTTTTGATCAGCTAGCTTAATGGCAAAAGTGGCAGGCTTTAGCTTGGTAAGTCCCCATTTTGCACGTAGCTTGGTTGAAATCAACTTAACTCCTGAACCTCCATCAATCACGGCTGCTTCTTAAATAAATTGTCTATGTTGTATTGGCAGGGTGATGTTTTTCTGTTCACTTTCCCAGGCTGCTCCCACATTGAGTACTTGGTTCGATTCTTCAAACCCGGCATAAAAAAGTGGCTTCCGACGGACTGGTGGTTCCATCTAAGTCAATCTTTCTGCTAATAATTCTTCTGCTTTCGGCACCAATTTAAGAAATTCTCCCAGTGTAATATCCATCTTACTAGACATCATATTCATGATAATTTTTTTTTTGTGGTGCTTTGGGTTCTGTCATCTTGAAAGGTTCTAGCGATTTTCGGGGCTTCTCTACAGAATGGTACAAACTTCCCTTAGTTTGGACATTCAATAACTCTCCGGTTTTCTCTGCATGCAAAACATCCAAGTGGCGCTCTGGTCCATTGTCTAGCTACGTGTTGTTGCACAACAGCATAGATAGCATACTGCTCTGAAAAACCACTCTCGTGATCATGGCTATAGTTCCATTGCTCATTAGCACAATGAGGTTCTAATTTCATTAGATTACCAGGAGGAGCACTCTGTTCCGTTGGAGCTAGCAGAGCTACTCGTTCTGGAAATCCATGGCCAAAGTTAAAAGGCTTTATGTCAGGCCCCTTTGTTGGATTGATTCCCTCTACTCTCCTTAAATCCCATTTTAATCTGCCTCCATTCATGTTACATATTTACTAACGTTGTCGCGCAGTCTGCATATTTTCACACAAATTTGCACAAACGAAGAAAAGGCGATAGAATCACGACACTATGTTTTTACACACATTATGGTGACAGGCGAAAAGGAGACACTATCTTACAGAATGCCAAAGGTGCCCTAAAAGCAAAGGCACCCTGTAAATCTAATCCTAAGGCTACTCGTAAGAGTGATGCACTTTTCACATTGTCATCACCAACGATCACTTTAGCACTAACTGACATCGCACCCTTTTCACACTCACCCCATGCAGCTGCGCTAACACATTGGACAACGACTGCAGCCACTCATGATCTCTTACAGAGAGCACATCCACTTTGTATTTTTCACATCTGCACACCTGTAATGTTATGTATATATATATTGGATACCATTTGTGTATTCAGTTGATGGATGAGTGAATGAGTTGATAAATGAGACAAAGTAGATGCCTTGCGCATTGATTCTTGATTGTCAACAATAAGATTTTATTCCTTTACAGATTGTATAATCTTCGTAGGGCATGCAGTTTCGTCCGCTATTGTCTTGTGCTCCACTGCATTATTGAAATGTATACATGATATACTTAATCTGATACAGTTTTTTGTTCTACGTTCAGATCTATATTAATATTGCTATGCTTGTCATTCATTCTGTCTGATCTTTCTAGTTGTTCTTTCTGGTAATAGATGACTAACATTTAGTCTTGTCTTTCGTGAATCATTCACGACTATTTATCAGTTGAGCACCGTCTAGCTTTTCGCGAATCATTCGCAACGAATAGTTTGTCTTACTATTCGCGACAAACCATTCTTCTAGAGCTTCATTCATTTATAAAAGTTTGGCTATGTAATCAAGAACGACTGTGATTCCCATCACTACTGTTTTGTTTGTTCTGATAGGCATAGTCATGCTTACGAAGAGAGTCGTATAGCTCATTCCGCTGCGCACGAACATTCTCTATTCGAGTTCGTTTCTCGTTCGTTTCTTGTTCGAGTTCGTTTCTCGTTCGTGTTCGTCTTACCTCTTTGAGCTTATTTTTCGTTTCTAACATACGACACCTTTTCTCAACTCATTCATCTCTCTCTCTCTCTCTCTCTCCAACATGGTATCAGAGCTATTTTCATAGCTTGATAAGCTTCCACAATACAAGACTCTAGTAGCCGATAGAGTAATTGTTTTCTTGTTCTGTGTTTTTCAGTATCAGATTTTTATACTTAAGTCGCTGATGGTTTCTCCTATCATTAGACTTACTCTTCCACATGGATTTCCAAGGGAAAGCTAGTCCTATCATGGAAAAGCCTGATGGAGCCAATTACCATCTGTGGAAATTTAAGATGAAAACTATACTAATGGCAAAAGAATTGTACAACGTTGTTACAGGTGTAGAAGAGAAACCCGAAGCGGACGACGAGGCGATCGCCAGATGGAAGCTGAAGGATAGAAAGGCTTTCGCGCTGATCATCCTCAACATCACGGATACCCAAATCGACCATGTATCCGAGGCTCAAACATCGAAAGAAGTCTGGGACATCTTGAGCACACTACATGAAGTGCGAGATATAGCTTCCAAGCTACACCTCAGGAAGAAATTCTACTCCCTCAAGATGACAAATGGTGATTCTCTACAGAATCACATTAATCAATTTAAGAACCTGCTAAGACAAATGGCCGCTATCAGATCTATCATAGACTATCAAGACGCAGTGATGCAACTGCTTACAAGCTTGCCAAGTTCTTACGATAGTTGGGTGATGATCACCACGACTAATCCAGAATTGACTCTCTCGAGAGTCATTACTATGTTGTTGCAGGAAGATATGCGAAGGAACGAAGCCTCGAGTTCCTTAGCTGATTCTCACACCTTGTACACCAACAAGAGCACAACAAAGCAGAAGAAGAAGAAAGGCCCGAAGCAATCAAATCCAGACCAAAAACCAGCTCAGCACAAGGAATAGTCGAATCCGCAGACAAAGAAGAAGCTGTTTTGCAGATACTGCAAACGAAACAACCACGAAATACAAGACTGCCAAATACTTCAAGCAAAGAACAACAACAAAGGGCAGTCGAACCAAGTGGCAAATACAGCTGCAGAAGCTCCACAGCTTATTCAAGAAGCGGATTATGATGCCTTCATGACCAACCATCAAGGAGCATCTGGCGACAGTTCTTGGTTTCTGGATTTCGGAGCCACTCAGCACATGACTAGCCTCATTGGTTGTTTCGAGTCCTATACACCTTACAGTACTCAAAAATTCGTTCACCTTGGCAACAATAGCACACAAGCTATTAAAGGTGAAGGCACTATAAGATTATGCTTTGCAAATGATCAGTCTAAGCTACACTTTAAAGTCCTGTATGTACCAAAGTTATCTACGAATCTGCTCTCTCTAAGCAGTATCACAGATCTAGGACAGAGTAGAGTTCGAATGTGATCAGTGTAAAGTAGTTGATAGGATAGGTAAGATCCTAGCACTCGAAAAGAGACGTGGATACTTGTATAAGCTGAGTCATTGCTTTCTGCCTCTAGTCAGGCACTCAGTATTTTAATTCATTCAGATAAAGGTTTACTTTGGCATTATAGACTTGGTCATTTAAATCATGCTGCTGTACAACGAATGTCTAGACAATCTATTGTTCTTGATCTCGACTATCCTCGCGAAAAGGTCGAGTTACCTATCTGTCAAGACTGTCTAGTTGGTAAACAGACTAGGAAACCATTTAGGTCAAGCCATCAGCATGTTGCTAGAGGATTGCTAGATGTTGTACATTCAGATATTTGTGGCGCGATGAAAAATTCTTCGTTGAAGGACGCCAAGTATTTTATAACCTTTATTGATGAATTCTCTAAAAGGACTATGGTGTACTTCATAAAGAAGAAATCAGAAGCCTTCAACTACTTTAGAATTTTCAAAAAGCGTGCAGAAAAGGAGATTGGTCATGTTTGAGCTGTTTCATGTGAATGTGTGCAAATTGTCAAGATATGGACAAACTAGCTACATTGTCTTGCAATATCTTATTGTTGGAGTTGTACTAACATTCTTGGCTGGTTTTGCTGATGGAAATGAAGCTATTGATTATGTCATTCATTCATGGCCAAGTCATCAAGTGTTGATGATATCTTGTGGCAAGATGGAGATGGAGGCTCATTCATGGAATTTTATGGTGAAGACATATCAAGAAAGGACAAAGTTGGAGGAGACAAGCAAACAAATGGTCATCACTCACATCTCGATGGATGATGACAACACGGCTACTGCCTTGTCGTTCTTCTCTCTCCATTCTCATAGCTCTTTGCCTATAGTTGTAGGCATCTCTTCAGTGCCGTCTACCCAGGGCCATAGCCCTTCTCCCTTCAATATGAGAGAGGTCTTTATCTTCCATGCTAGGAAGTTCGACCCGGCTGAGTCAAGGATTGTGCAGATCTTCAACTGTATACTATTGATTGATGCCATTGTTGTAGATTGTGTACTTCAACTGTTCTTTCTAGTTTATTGTTCTAAATGTTTGTCTTTTGGATCTAACAGCTCTTTAGTTATATCAGGTCTCGAATATGAGCCTGCCGTGGTGGCTCTGACTCTGCTGTTCTAATACCACTGCAGTGAAAGGCGCTCCGAAACCACTGATGGGAATTGAAAGCAAAACAACTGCGAATAAATTCGGATGGAGTGTGGATATGATTGCTGGTCAACACTCGTGTTGGCCGGGTATTGATTTTTTTTTTGGTTCTCAACCCGGTTATGAACCCGGTTCTAAAGACCCTAACCGGCGAGTAAACTATTTCTCAAGAACCGGCTTTTATGTAGAACCGGCGGGTATGCTCTTTTGTAGGAACTGGCCACGGTTGAGAACCGTCGGCTCCCTTTGAGCCTTGGATTGAGGTCAATAACCGGACCGTCATTTGGAGGGGGGTATAACCCGAGTATCAATTCACCCTACAGAACCTAACATTCATTAAGAGCTTTTAGCAAGTGAGGACATCATGATAGATGAGAATGTAGACCTCATTGAGGAGTATGGATATTTTCATGAGTAGGATGAGTAAGAGAATCTTAAGATAGACATTGTAACAAGACTTTTTTCAAGGCTATCATTTTTGTTGATGGGTAGTTAGTTGATAAGTGAAATGTTAAAAACTTAAGACATTGTGCAACAAGACCTTTTTTTAGCAGCTTTTATATAAGTCATATTTTTAGAGTGTTTATTTATTTGAGTTGTTTAGCTGTGAAGTGTGATTTTTTTTGCACAATTGAAATACCATAGGCATTGAATAGTGTGAGATTTTCATGAGTAATTGATAAGTGGAGGATTGCTCAAATTTTGTGCACTTACACTTTTTTTTACGTGGCTTCCATGTGTCTTTTGATAAATAATGTGAGGGAATTTTAACATAGTATGCAACAATAATTTTCGAAATGATTTTTTATTAATTTCTACAAAAATAGTATATATTGAAAACTTGATATAGGAACCGACGGTTTTTTAATAGAGTAATAACCGACAGATTAAAAACCGCCAAGATTTATCTTATAAGATATTATTGGGAACCGCCAGGTTGAAATGTTTTAAATGTAATCCAATACCCTGAACCGGTGGTTCTTGGTTTAAAATAAAAGGGCAATACCCTGAACCGACGGGTGGCGGGTTTAGGGTTTAGGGATATGTGAGAACCGCCCAACACTGGTCACTACCTGCTATATCATTCCTACAATCCTCCAGAATGTAGACAAACACTGTTGACCTACATTTTTAGTTAATTCAACATTCAACAAGATTGAACCTATGTGCGGAATAGATAAAACAAGCGAATGAGATACACGAACAATAAGCAGACAATAATTCAATCGAGATCTAACAATTTAAAATGATATGTGCATAATAACTACAACATCATCTATTGATTTTCTTGGTTTAAGCACTACGTGACAGACCCACACAATGCATTGGCGTGAGATAAGCGGTGTTCTCC
>MU833099.1:0-61198 GCA_029204225.1 Diphasiastrum complanatum | reverse complement strand
TTTTCCAGTTATACTTGCGCTAATTTTATCAAATTACAATGGATGATTCAAAATCTGACAAAAGGCTTTCTCTTTTAGGTGGGATGCCTAATCACTGGCATCCCATCAACGGATGGGCATACCCACTAGATGCATGCGGTCACCACCTAGATCAGAAAACATCGCCCGCCGTCAACGACTACTGAATTTTTCAAATCATCGGCCTCACCTAGATCGGCCGCCCAGTTGCCCGTCAACGACGGGCACTCACACTAAGATATATATATATATAATATATATAATATTATATATATATATTATAGAGAAAGTGTGTAAGGGAGTCGCCGTCAAATAATTAACCCTGTGCCGACGAAAATTCACGCTCTATCCGCCAAAAATGTCATGCTAATGCAAAGAAAAAAGCTAACAAAGGTGTTAAAAAAAGAATATAAAACAAGCATAGTACAAATTTTTTTTCCTTTATTGACACACCACACGCAATTTTAAATTTTCTTTTCCTCACCTTTGCGCACGCACGCTCTCTCTCTCTCTCTCTCTCTCTCTCTCTCTGGATCGTAGAGTAGTGCATTGTGAGAGTGCATCCATCTTGTGTGACAGCTCGAGCGATGGCGAAGACGAGGCAGCACAAGCCTCTGCAGCCGAAAGATCTGAACATTATAGCCTCAAAGACTACTACATCTACATATGTTGTCATAGAATGTTGTCACAGAAGATGGCGAGGAGGACGTTTCAGTGAAGAAAGAACAACAATTAGAACAACGTTTTTGAGACCATTGATCGAGAAGGTGAGTCGGTTAAGTATACCAGAAGGATTGCTCATATATTCCGCTCCCTTTCCAGTTTCCAGATGAGGTAACGTTCTGGTTTTGTTTGACTTTTTTTGTTTTCCTCGAAGATGCACATATCGTACTTTTGAGTTATTCTGCTTGCGTTCGGCTCAATAGGATCAGGTTGCTACTTTTTCACGACACATTTCCTTTTTGGACACATTATAAAACGCAGTTCAAATGAAATGCTTCATTCGATTTTACCAGTTGGAGATAGTTCATAGTGTATGATGTTAGATCAGAATAATCAAATATGACATGTAGCTAAAACTTTTGTTATTTCGTTTGTTTTAGTGGAAGCAAAGATCGGAGGCAATAAGAGCAATTTGTGAATCTCAGATTTCAGCCGTTGTTCTGTAGTTGGAAATGCAGCAGTCAAATTTTCAGACGCCAGCGTTGAGCTTTGTATGAGTGAACCACATATGTCAATAAGCAATACTAAGAAAGAAGCTTAAACATTTCCAACAAACCCCCCCCCCCCCGTTAATCAGATGATGAAGAATTAGTCACGGTAGTGTTACAATTCCTACACAAAGGACTCTATTCATCTGCTGGCTTTGAGTTGTATGAGTAAACCGGATATATATGTATTTATATATATATATATATATATATATATATAATATATATGTCAATGCTTCAGTCTCCAGTCTTAACTATAGTTCGATCCACACGTAACTTAGTTATAGAAGCTGTTTATTGGTAAACCAACGGTGTGTGTTTTACAAGTAGAGGTGAGGAAGTCTTTTAAATCCAAGGTAGAGTCTCCAAATGTCCTTCAAGCAACTTGCAAGCATCAAGATGCTCCCCAACTCCAAGCCAGGATGCCTCCACCTGCAAGTAAGGATCTGCAAGCCTCCAAGGATCTCTCCTCCACTTGTGTCCCTACTCTTTAAACACAAAGATAGATAACAAGCTGGCCTCAAGCATTCACCATCCAACCATAGCTAGATCCAAGCTCCAAGCAAGACCTATCTAGCACCCCCTTGCTAACCATAAACAAATCACAAGCATACCACAACACTCCATAGCATACTCAAGATCCAAACCCTACTTATGTCCCATACCATAAGCAAGATCCAAACCTCAAGCATACTACCACAAGAAAGCACTCTACACACTAGTAGCAACACTAGAGCATAAGCCAAGCAAACAAGAGAGATCGCCCCCTTCCAATGGGGCACCCTACTACCCTCATATAGATGGCCCCATGGACCCCTCCAATGCACTATGGAGTTTCATGCTCATCAATGAGAGAGAGAAGCCTAGGGGAGTTAAAGAATCTCCAAGAACTTCCATAGGCTTATGGAATGTCAAGAGACTCCTTCCATAACCTATGACTCTTTGAATGCCTTTCTTGTGGGAGTTGGGAACTCAATGGACACTTTAGAAGGGTGCCCTCCTACTAGGTCCCATTGCCCAAGTTGTGCAAGTATACTTTGGTCCTAAACCAATAAAGTGATATGGTTCAAGGTTGAGGCCCAAGGTTTAGAAAAATAGTCATCCAATGACTTTCTAACACCTCTCTAGGTTCCATACCTCAATCCAAGGCATAGACACCTACCTGCCCTTAACCAAGGACACTAGTACCTTAATCTAAGACACCTACCCTTAATACTAAGGATATCCCTTATCCAAGGGTCACATGACTCTATACCTCCAACTAAGTTATAGTCACTTGCCTGCCCTTTATCCAAGGGCACATACCCTTAATCCTAAGGGTACCTTGCCATTTAGCCCCCAACACTAAATGGACTATTAGGGGTCTGAAGTACTGCTAGTTACATAGGTATGTAACAGTGTGCTATTCATTACATGATCACCCAATGAGCATGCTCTATTTCGTGTGATATGCGGAGTAAATGTAGGTTCTATTGTGAAGGTGTTTTGAAGTTTATAGAAAGAATCCCAAGAAGCCCTACAGATTAGTTCAAGTGACTTGGAATGTGAACTACAAGAGGATAGTGCGCTAGCTAATGGGTGGAAGCAAAACAACCAACTGCTTGCACTTTGAAGTGGAATGCAAGTAGGTTGTGAGAGTGGAATCCCATGTGCGAACCTTAGAGGAGGCATGGCGCTTTCTGAGGCTTCTCGCTTTGATCGGCGAATTCCATTGAAACAAATTGTAAGAATCCAAGAGAGCCTTAGTGATTTTAATATCATATGTGTGTGTGTGTGTGTGTGTGTGTGTGTGTGGACAGAGAGGTTTCAACATCTACATCTATGAAGTTTTCGTAGGTCCATTAAACACATTGCTATTAACATCTACAAAGTACCCATAACACTATTAGACTCAAAAGAAAGTAATAAAATTGGTATATATTGTCCTATATGTCATATGTCATTCTTCTTAAGCTTTAAATCACATCATTCTATTATCTCTACCTCCAAGTGATTTTGACCAAGGTTATTATATATAATTGCAAATGACAATAAGCTACAATCCCATGCTGGAGTCTGAGCAATGTTCAACCTAAATATGACCAGACCTTGAAATTTTTGCTGCTTTCCCATTCTCTCACCCAAAATTTATCCAATCCTTTGCCATCTGAGATTTACCAAGACCCCTTTCTACAATCTTGAGCAAGATTTTGCTAACGAAGTAACAAAGCTAAACAGTGTCAGCCCTTGGAACAACTGTCAAATCAGCAAGCTCATTTTTGGGTCTGAGTCATGTCTTGCAAATGTTTTTTGAAATTCGCTACCCATCTCAAATGCAAAACTCATTCATGTATAGCAGTGAATTGTGTAGCCTGCAGGTGTTTGGGCTGTTGGTGACGGTTGTGGCTGATACTGAATGCAGTGAATGAAGTAGGTTCTTATGCAATGCCAGTCTCAAGAACTGAGAAGAATTTGGGACTGGCGATGTATTTCTTGCTTAGCAATCTATTGGGGACTGTTGGTTCTTCACAGCTTCAAGTATGTGTGCTACGTGACAATATATATGTCTTTCCAAGTGATTAGCTCTTCATGTTATAATGCTTTCAAAAATGTTTTTTACCTCCATCCCACTCTGCTATTCTGGTAGGGGCATGACATTCATCTCCATCTCAGATCTCATAGAAATGCTAGCCTCAATAGCTTTCCTGTCTGATGATCATCTATCTTAGGTTATAGATAATTTGCGAATAAAACTTTAAGCAACAGCATCTCAGTGTGCTGACCACTGCACTATAGAAGAACGCCTTCTTAACAAAAGGTTTTCTGAGCTTTTTGGCTTTGAAAATGTATGTACAAAAGTAGTTGTAAATTTTAAACTCCTCATAATGAGGATATACTGTTGAAAAGCTCTAGCTACTATTAATCTGAGATTTTTGGTTTGTACCTCATATTGTTGCTTGGATTGAAAAGATTGTAATGCACCTAGATTTACTTCTTTGATTTCATTTGTCTCTATTTTACTAAATAGCTTAGTTACATGAATATATATATATCAATATGTGTACACAATGCACGTATCTATATGTTGTAGAAATTCATGTTTTTTAGATCTTTTGTCATTGTTAAGATCTTATGTCACATTTTTAAATAAATTGAAGCCTTGCCATATGTACAATTGCAGTCAGTTTTGAGAAATAAGAGCTAAAATGCTAATTTTAGGATTACAAAATTTCACTGTTACAGTTAGGGTTTGGCGATAAGTTAGGGTGATCTCACCCCATTCCTTCCAAGGGATATGTTGAAGACATCGTCACATCCATACTTTTGATCAACTTGAAAATATTGCCCACAACTGAGAATCTACCACAACCTCATTGGACTACTCACTCCACAAACACAACCTTCAGCCAATTACCAATTTCGCTTTTTAAGAGGTCATTTGTGTAGTGATGTCCATGTTTTGAAAAGGACACACAACCAACTACCTCTTATGCAATTTTGTTCAGGAACCCCTGTTATATAAGGTGTTTAAATTGTCTATGAAATCTTCAAAATTTGTGTCATCCAAATAGATTTGATGGCAATGACATGATAGGGGTCTAAACTAAAAAGCTTATTTATATTTTATCCACTCTGCCAATGTTAAAGAATTATAGAACTAGGGGACAAGTCATAAAAGAGACCGATCCACTTTTTCCTCAGTCGATATCAATACATTTTGGAATTGGAAATGACCAAAGCTTTACCATCTTTGTTCCTTCAAGAAGATGCAAACCATGAAAGTGTTTTGGCCATTCTCTTTTGCTCAAGGCTCTATATTCTTGGAAGCTGCTTTTCATAAGCTCATTGTCTATTGTTGTTTCATTGGAATGTCACTATGAGCATCATGTCACTAGCACTACAAGTGGATCAAAGTGACCCCTTTGCTCTTTGCCATTGCTCTTTCCCATCTGCACAAGTTTCTCTAATCATTCCTGTTTTGTCGTTATTTCTTGCGCTTGAATAACTTGGATCGATGGCTTGCATCCTTGAGCAAGATCAAAATGGCCAAGTGGAGGGGAAAACTAAATTTCCCAAAGAAAAGAAAAACCAATACCCTCATCCTCCCTCTCTCTCTCTCTCTCTCTACATGTATGAAAGAGAGCTATGTCCACGCACACCCCTCCCTCCCCACTCATTCTCTCTCTCTCTCTCTCTCTCTCTCTCTCTCTCTCTCTCTCTCTCTCTCTCTCTCTCTCTCTCTCTCTCTCTCTCTCTCTCTCTCTCTCTCTCTCTCTCTCTCTCTCTCTCTCTCTCTCTCCATAAAACATGTTAAGAAGGTGTATGAGTGCAAAGCAAGTGGAGGGCCTATAGGGGGAGGGGGTATGGGGGCACCTTGATCACACATGCACTAGCGCGTGCACCCACACATACACACACACACACACACACCTTACCTCTCTCACACTCTTATTCCATTAACCTCTCTCTCTCTCTCTCTCTCTCTCTCTCTCTCTCTCTCTCTCTCTCTCTCTCTCTCTCTCTCTCTCTCTCTCTCTCTCTCTCTCTCTCTCTCTCTCTCTCTCTCTCTCTCTCTCTCTCTCTCTCTCTCTCTCTCTCTCTCTCTCTCTCTCTCACACACACACACACACACACACACACACACACACACACAGCCTGCCTGACACATTTGAGGTTAATGCACAATGTGGCCATTGGGAAGTGCAGGTTCAGCTCAAGCCTCGCCAGAGAAAGGCTTTAGGTTGGCTTATTAGGCAATATGTCCTCAACATCAAGTCATTCTTGAAGATGATGTGGGACTTGGAAAAAATATGAAATACATATATTAAATACCCCCCTTTACATTTTTCACTGCCTCGACAACATGGAGGGGCACACTCAATGCATCAACTCGCAAAAAAAATTTAAAAATAAAGAGAATGTTGTGCTAGAGACCACGAGGAGGGGGAGGATGGGATAAGAAGATCATCAAATGACCACTCTGAGCATCATCCACACGTCTCTACCACAAACTGCCCCACCCAAATCGTCGGCCCGCCCGTCAACGACACAAAGTCATTAGGGCACACACACACACACACACACACACACACATGCATGCACGTACGTGCACGTCCGACATTGACGCACGTCCGCCATTGCCCGTCAACGACGGGCACAAGCAACTAGTGTATATGTATATATATATATATATATATATATATATATATATATATATATATATATATATATATATATATATATATATATATATATATATATATATATATATATATATATACACATACATACATACATACATACATGTGCCAAAGCGGCCGCTGAGGAAGCATGGAAGTGAACGGAAAGGAGACAATCTGAAATACTCCTTCCTTGACGACGCTGAAGAACGTGAACAATAGTAAACAAATTCAGAGCAGAGTGAAATCATATAAAGGTAACCGTAAACAAAAAGATTCAAACTAACATGAATATGGATACGGATATTGCAGTTGGCGGATGCAATAAAAAAGAAGAGAGCAAAAAGACGAAGAAGGCCCGATGGAGAGAGAGACCCGCATCCTATCTGCTTGCGATTGAGAGAAAGAGAGAGAGACCCGATCGAGAAAAAGAGAGAGCACGCACACTCTGGGAAGAAAAAAATTTGAAATTGTGTGTGTGTGTGTGCCCAAAAAAAAAATGGCTTCTATGTGTTATTTTTTTCACACACATCATTCTTTTTTAGTTTTTCGTCTTGTAAAATGGGTGATATTTTTCGCGAGCAATGCGTGACAGTTTGGCAGCAAAGCGTGACATTTGTTACGAAAAAACACACACTCTCTCTCTAAAATAGTTTTATACTATACTAGTTGTGAGTGCCCATCGTTGACGGGCAATGGCGGCCGATCTAGGTGACAGCCGATGATTTGGAAATTCAATATGTCGTTGACAGGCGATGACGACCGATCTAGGTGGCGGCCGATGATCTAGTGAGTCTTGGAAAAAATTCGAGTCTAGGAAAAATCATCGACTCCTTTGTAAAAAATTTGAGTCTTTGGAAAAAATTCGAGTTTTTGAAAAAAAAATCGAGTGTTTGAAAAAAATCGAGATTGAAAAAATCGAATTTTTTGAAGAAAAAAAAATGGGCCTTTAAAAAAATTCGATCATATGCAAAAAAAAAAAAAAAAAAAAAAAAAAAATTCGAGTCTTTGAAAAAATTTGAGTTTTTCTGAAAAAATTTGAGTCTTTAGAAAAATTCGAGTTTCCGAAACAATTTGAATCTTTAGAAAAATTCCAGTTTCCGAAAAAATTCAAGACATTAAAAATTCGTGCCTTTGGGAAAAAAAATTCGAGTCCTTGGAAAAATTCGAGTTTCCGAAAAATTTGAGTCTTTGCAAAAATTCGAGTTTTCGAAAAAATTTGAGTCTTTAAAAATTTGATTCTTTGGAAAACAAAAAATCGAGTCTTTGAAAAAAATTTGATAACGCGTATTATTCTGATTTTGGGTGTCAAAAAATTACGGATTTTTCGAGTTGATCTCGTATCAAAAATTTTTAATTTTGGATATAAAAAAATCACGGATTTTCCGAGTTGATCTCGTATCGAAAATTTCTAATTTTGGATATCGAAAAATTACGGATTTTTCGAGTTGATACGATATCGAAAAGTCTGATAGTATCAAATTTTACATTTATTCAAAAATATACAATGACTCGAAAATTACGACAACTCAAAAAATTTCAGATTTTCGGAGTTGATCTCGTATCAGAAAATTTTGGATTTTGTTTATCGATAAATCACGAATTTTTTGAGTCGATCTCGTATTGAAAACTTTTGATTTTGGATATCGAAAAATTACGGGTTTTTCGAGTCGATACGATATCGAAAATTTTTGAAAATGCGAGCCGAGTTTTTGCTATAAAAAACGAGCCTTCTCTTTTTTGTGGTTTTTTCAAGGATAGGTATAAACAGTTTTTTAAGGGTACCCAATGTCATCATTGTCAAAACAAGATTTTTCAACCCTGGATGGGATCGGATCGAGGTGAAAATTATCCGTCCGTGTTTGACCCTAGATCGGGTCGGGTTTATCCGACCATGGTGCCAAAACAGAGTTACAAATCTTTAGGAAATATTTGGTTTTTAGCAGTGAAGAAAGGAGGGTGTGTAGTTTTTACGACTTTGGGGTGCGCTTAGCTTTAGGGTTGATGGGAGGGGGCATGTGTGCTTACTTTTTAGGCTTAACACATGACATTTTTAGTTTTTAGGGTTGACGAAAGGGGAGGTGTGTGAAGTTTTTAGGGGTTTAAATTTTAGATTGAAAAAACAAGATCTAGGTGACGGTCGATGATGATCTCGCACATCTCGCATTTCAAATATCTAACATATCTCACACATCTCGGCCATAGTAGGAGTCAAAATTTAACCATGTTCAACAATAGCACACAGAGAATCTTAATAAAAAAGTTGACGGGTGGTAGGCAATCCGTGTTTCCAAATGTCTGTTAATGGGCGGCCCACAATTCAAAGTGTATGGATGGGTAAGAGGAGTTCAAAGTGAATATGTTGTTCATGCATGAGTCGGAAATCCTTCTTTGCCGAGCTCAAAGTTGGGTCAAAAAGTTCGAGTCTTTGGAAATATTCCATGAAGTCTTTCAAAAAATTAAAGTCATCGGAAAAATTCGAATCATCGAAAAATTTGAGTTTTTTAAAAAATTCGAGTCATTGGAAAAATTCAAGTCTTCAAAAACGAGTCTTAGAAAAAATTCGAGTCATCGGAAAAATTTGAGTCATCGAAAAAATTCGAGTCATCCGAAAAGTTCGAGTCATCCAAAAATTTCAAGTCTTCGGAAAATTCAAGTCTTTCAAAATTCGATTCATCAGAAAAATTCGAATCGATCGAAAAATTCAAGTCATCGAAAAATTTGAGTCATCAGAAACTTTTGAGTCATCAAAAAATTCGAGTCTTAGAAGAATTCGAAAAACATTTTGTGCGTTAAAATTATCCACCTCATGCATGGAAAAAGTCTTTTGTATGAAATGAGTAACTATTTTCTGACTAACTTTAATGAAAAATTATTCAACGTTATTAAGTTTTCATCTTTTGGCTACTTCAAACTCTCTAGAAATTGTTTAAACTTTTGAGGTTATAATATTATATAATGTTGTTGAATTTTCCACCAACAACATTGCTCATTTCCTACATCCAAGTTCTCACCAAATTGACCCTCCTCTCCTACAAATAACTAAAGGCACCAAATTGATCTACTACAGACAGCATCAAAGTTATTCTACTTAAAACGTTCTGGAGGCCCTGAAGAGAACTTTCTAAGAAGCTACAAAATAGGGCTACAACACAACAGTATTATAAAACCCAATCACTTGGCCCTTGGCATAGTCAATTCAAGCTTATCCAGTAATAGCCAAAAATAGGGACTTGGGGTACAACTCAATAAAATACCATGTTAATATCAATGTCCAAGGCATTAAATGAATAGATTGTGTCTTAATGGTCCTAGTCAAGTGGCAATAGCATTGTATAATCTAAGAATCCTCCAAATTGGTGAAGGAAAGCGAAGCTATGTTGCTATTTTCAAAATTGGTGTCAATGTAGTAACAACTGTAGCTTTCTCAGGAACTCAAACATAAGTCAATATGTCATTCTAGAGAGTATTTCTAATAATAAGAATTCAAATATTATTCTTGAATATGTATGTAAGGAACCAAATATCATTCTTCTGAATCATACGTAATGCCAATAAAAACAGCTACATATCTCAAGGAGGGCCAAACTTGTTACTTAACAGAATATGATGCTCATCCATATCAATGAAAAAAAATTACATATAAATATTTCATAGGGGATTTTAAAGGTTGAAATGCCTACTTTTCATCCCTCCAACTTACTGCAATATTATTTCCCTTTCCTTCAGAACTTAGGACCTAAACATTGTTCAATGCTAGTAAGGAAGAGATATTGTGACAATAGTTCAATGAGCCCAAAAGGAGAGCTTGTACAATCTTCCTGAAAAGTATAGCAAACATCTAGCTGAGTCACATATTTTTGAAGCAACCATATATGAATGATTATGCACTGAAGTTACTGGTGTGTGTACTAAGTGCTTTTATAGTAAAAGAGCGATCAGTACAAACCCTATTTTTTTCATTAATTTTTTTCAACAAAAGATTATTCAAAGGCTTGACATCCTCAAACTCGCCATTGTATATAGAACCAAAAATTGCACATATGCACATGGTCTTCTCATCCACCATTTCCACTGCCTCATAGGGATCCATCACATAATAGCCTTTTTTAATCTTGACATCTTTCAGCTCTACTTCAAAGTATTCAACCAATTTTTTTCAGCACACCTGTTTGAGGAGAAATTGGTCGTCTCAAATCCAGCCATTGCCATCTCTGCGCAGCCTACAGTACCAGAAAAAATATCAGCGAAAAGGTCCCTAGCATCATCAATAATCATGAGTTCAATGTCTACCTCTGGTTGTTGGAAGACGTGAATGCCAATCTGTCCTAGATCAGCTAAATCATCTTAAATCATACATGAAATTGAAAACCTATAGGTAAGATATAATAAATCCTATCGAATTGCTCATGATGTTGTGAATATTCTAGGGACCCTTGAATCTGGACGATGAATCTGATTTGAATATGCTGGAGACTAAGGACTGGCTCATTAATGCATCCTTCATATTTTCAGTTTTGTAAAGGTTGCTAGCAGGTTATTCTTTTTTAGCTTAACGGTAAAAATGGGTTCTAATCTCATTTTACTTCCAACATTGGTATTTGAAATAAACGTACCATATTATGAAAAGTTTTCAGGCTTTTGAAATCCGGGAGCAGGACTCTGAACTTGGAACTTTGAGGTTTGCAAGCTAGCATAGAGTCTCTACGGACATGAGGTCCTCGGACTTTGAAGCATCTGGGTCCAGTCACCAGTGAGAGTTTAAATTTACATCATGAAAAGCAAGGCTTTGATATTGTAGATTAGGTCTAGCTTGCTGCAAATTACGAAAACATCATAGGACCAGGGACCTCATAAGAACAATAAGGCTCATGCAAGGCTCGGTCACCACAACCTTGGCTTTTGATCTACCCAGCGGACAGCCAATGAGGTTTTTGTACAACCGACCTCAGTCACCCTGCCTGTTCAACCTGTTCAATGTTCATTATACGTTCAAAATCACTTGCTTTCAGCTGACTGGTGTTGATCCCTGGCAGTATAGATTTTTGACTTTGAGATTTTAGCTGTTGTGAAAAATAGAGATATATCATAACGTTGTAAAATCAAATCAATCTTAATACAAAAAAAACAAAATCTCTTTAACCTATAAGAACAAAAGCTTATATCGTGTAAAATCTGGCCACTCCCCATCGACCTATGCATGGCCATTCCCCATCGACCTATTCGCAGAGAGAGATAAAGATTAGACTATAATTTTAGGCTTTATTCAAGACGATGGCTACCTCCCTCCATTCCCTGAACTGCGGCATATTGGCTAACTACCTCCATTCCATAATCCTCGTAATGGTAGCCTTCGGCTGATCCGAGTCCTTCAAAGCTGCACTGTATTCGCTCCTTCAATGCAGAAGCCACTAATCTGTCCATGTACTTTGTGTGATCCAGGACTACCCAGGAGGCTGCGGTTCTTGCAGTAGAGGCTGGTGATGCTGTTGAAGAAGAAGAAGGGCAGAGACCCATTTGGATTGACTATGAAATTGGTTCTTCTTCTGAAGGTTAGCTTTGTTTGTACATTTTGGGTACTCGTGCGCTGGATCCATTGAAGTTGACAGCGATGGCAGGTGTTTTCCACTCCTTTCTGCCTTTGGGGATTCTCTATCCGATACTGGAAATGCACAACACATTTTTTCTTTGGAGCAAAAGCGCGCTGCAATGCTTTCCTATGGCCAGAACTTCTTCAATTATCCTAACGACAGATTCATATAAAAAAACACTGAAAACAAAATATACATCTATTTTAGAGAGAGTGGGCTGTCAGATGTTTGAGACAACCATAATATACATGTCTGAGACAGCCGTCTGACAGTGCGCCCGGCTGACAACCCTCTGATGGCCACCTCTTGATCGATTTCATTGGTGAGACAGACTATACAAGTTAGACTTTGATCATGCCTTCAACACAACTACCAATGAGAATCTGATCTTCATCCATCCATCGGACCTCACCAGACAATGCAATATTGATATCTGCATCATCAGGGCGCACTGTCAGACGGCTATCTTAAACATGTGCGGCTCCAGGAAATGTTCTTGTTACCACAAATGTAACAGCTGCCTTCTATGCTAAGGGTTGCAAGGCGGCTGGCACGGAGGGAAGTCATCCACATCAGGACCCCGATCTGGCATGGCGCCAGGTTGGATCTCAATGTTGGTTTCGGAATTTCAAGTTGGTTAAGTTTGATCGTCGTTGGCGAGTTGGCTGCTTGTATGTCAAGTGGGTCTAGATGGCAAGAGTTGAAGGCTGGGAAGCTAAGTAGTAGTTCCCGGCTCCCTTTAGGATGCCTGCGCTACATGTGGTATCAGAGCCGACTGGCCGATCAGCTATGCGGATCTCACGGAAATGGCCACTATTTGGGGTTCATGAAGACAACTGTTGTGCAAGGTGCTGCCCACAGTGTAAGCACGGGTGCGTCCACAGTCGGGGTGGTCGGCAGAAAGGGGGCTTGATGAGTCAAGGTGCTGCCCTTGAGGTGTAAGCACGGTCAGTTTCCGCAGTTCGGGCCTGGCGCCGTCTGCACGTAGGACAGATGAGGCAATGTGCTGCCATTAGATTGGTGTAAGCACGGTCTGTGCCTTGTGGGGTGCGGGGTGACATATTCGTGATAGCCACCGTTCGTTTAGCTATAAGGGCTATCGACCAAATTTGGTGGGGGCGTTACTAAGGCAATGTGCTGCCTAACGGTGAAAGCACGGGTGCGTCCACGATTTGGGTGGTATGTTGCCGATCGTTTAGCTATAAGGGCTATCGACTAGATTTGGTGGGGCCGTTACTGAGGCAATGTGCTACCTAACGGTGAAAGCACGGGTGCGTCCATGGGGGTGGTATATTCAAGGATAGCTGTCGTTCGTTTAGCTATAAGGGCTATCGACCAAATTTGGTGAGGGCGTTACTAAGGAAATGTGCTGCCTAACGGTGAAAGCACGGGTGCGTCCACGATTGGGGGGTATGCTGCTGATCGTTTAGCTATAAGGGCTACCGACTAGATTTGGTGGGGGCGTTACTGAGGCAATGTGCTGTCTAACGGTGAAAGCACGGGTGCGTCCACGAGGGTGGTATATTCAAGAATAGTCGCCGATCGTTTAGCTATAAGGGCTATCGACCAAAAAGTGGTGGGGCGTGACTAAGGCAATGTGCTGCTTAATGGTGAAAGCACGGATGGTTGGAGGGGTGTCCTATGTGGGCTGATCCTGTGATCGATTTGTATGGGCGCGGCCAGGCAAAGGTCCGTTGGCAGGACCATCTCAAAGGGGGACCTTGTCTTTGCTACTTGTTAGTAAACCTGCCTGAGTGTCTTAATTGTATGTATTCGTGGTAAGTCTTAATACTCGCGCTTTGTCTGGTTTGCATGATTGCTTGTGATACAAGGAGCTGATGGCTCAAGAAGGAACCTTTCTTTTAAAGGCTGATACCATCAAACAAAGAGGACTATAGAATCTGTGGGCCGGATTTGCAGTTCAAGTACTCGCACGTGAACGGCAACGAAATGACTCAATGTTTGCAAAGGATGGATGGCTACCCTGTTTCTTGGGTTAGTTTCATTTGCGACAACGCCCACCAGATGCAAGCATGAAGTCAAAAGCTGGAAAGGGCAATTTCAGGGGAGATCTTCTATGGAGCAGTTGGTCTTCATTTTGGGACGACCACCTTCGGAACTGAAACTCACTGAGCATGGGTGATATCCAGTATCAATTGGGTTTTTCCTCAAAGGGGAAAGACTAGGATCCTCTTCAGAGATTTGCAACAAGTTGGATCGAGCCATAATCCTAGCAGATGGGAAGCAAAGTGTTGGAAAGGCTTTTTGTCCGAAGAACTCTACTCTAAGTCCGATCAGCTGATTTTATAACTGGAGGGGAACTATCACACACACCTCTCTCTTGGGGCAAATTTCGAATGAAAGTTGATCAAAACGGGGGCAAATTCAAGGTGACCTAGCCATACTCACATGAGGAGACTGGCGAACTTTGGACCTAATAAGTTGACAAGTTTTTGTTGTGGAAAGGAAAGCTTGTTATAGGCTTTCTCTAGACCAGCAATGATGAGGAAACATATGAGTACGCTGGCTTGTGTTACGTGTACGGCAGCTGATCAATGAAGGAACTGTGAAAGTTGAGTATTGCATGAGAGACTTGGTATTTCGAACGGACGCCTAAGGGACAATTCGTGTTGAGATTGGACTAGTGCAAACTCTGGTTGCATGTGTCTGATTCAAAGAGAGCTACTTGAAGCCAAGCTCGATGTACACTTCTTGTTTTGACTGTGAGGCAACTGACCAGTGATGGAATTGTGAAAGTCAAGTTTTGCGCGACGGACATGGTGCTTCAAACAAACGCGAAGAGATAGTTCGTATGCAGATCAAACTGGTGCGACCCTTTGGCTTTCCACGAGGTCAATGGTTACATTTGGGCTGATTCAAAGAGCTACTTCAAACTAAGTGAGAGGTGCATTGCGGAGTACTCAATCTTTGCCTACCTTAAGGAGCCAAGAAGGGAATGTATCAAAATCAGGCTGGGACAAGGAGAGAAATCAAGGTGCAGAAGCAACATGGCACAGAGTGGACCATAAAGTGGGCGATCAAACGATAAATCCTTTGGCTCAAGGAGCCTTGATACCTGTGCAGAACTGATCAAATCTGGAGCTCAGGGAGCTCAACACAAAGTGCATCAAGGACAAATCAGGAGCTCAAAGGAGTTCCAAAGTCGAAAGTCAAAAGCGACAGGGGCGAACATTTCAAAGAAAGGCCTCTGTCACCAGTTAATAAGGTTCTTGGGTTTTACGGAAGCGATATAAAATCTACGCTTTTCTCAGACAAAGAGATATTTTAAGTTATGTAATTTTTCATTACAAAGAGCTGAGCCTACGACTTGTGGTGTGCCAGCTTCAATGTTAATAAAAAGTGGCCAGTAAATCGAAAACTGTGCCAAGTAGCTTAAATGTATAGTTATTTTAATTGGGAGACACCTTTACTTTAATCTGACATCTAATGAGGACATCAGATTTTATAAAGGTGGGGTGGATGTTGTAAAGCTACCTTTACAAGCTTTACTTCCGGCGTCACTCGCACCAGCATTGTCCCCGGCGCCAACGGCGCTGGCGCCACTGTGACCATAATCCAGCCGGTGCCAAGTTCCTATGGCTGAAAATCTTTGATCGGTTCTAGCGAAGTCCAGAGAGCTCAGATCGATGTGCAATCACCTCACACGATCTAGGCATGATTAAAGGAAACCTGGGGATCGATAGAATCTAGAGAGATAAAATCCTAGAGAGAGAAAAATGTGCTTTACCAGCCTGGGTAGAGTGCTTGGTATGAGGGGGGTGCCAAATCCCACCAATACTATAGGGGAGTGCGGGTTGCGACTCAGGGCGAGCACCAACCAAGTCTCAGCCTCCCTTGCTGGAATGTTGTTCTAGCACTCGCCTTGGCATGCCAGCTCCCTGGAGACTAGGGTCGGGTCACACACTTGAAATGCAACCTTCTCAGATTTATCAATAAAGTGGGATTTTCATCAAACTAACTCCGATTACCTTCTGGGTTTCAGTGTTCAGTAAAAGCGCCAATTGTAAGGCTGCTTCAAAATTTTTAAGTTGGCACATAGATGAGGGTCGTATCCCGAGATGCCAGCGGTATGCCGTCGAGACCATTCGGTCCGTGGCGCCAGCGGTATGCTGTCGGGACCATTTGCTCCAGGAACTGGCTATCTCATTTGTCGCGGCTTGTGGTTCTGAGTGTTCCTTGCATGAACGTGAATGGATTCAGCTCCTGGGAAACGGGCTCTAACCTGTCGGCTGAGTTGGATGGCTTGCTTGGGTGGAAGTTACCTGTTTATGGCTGTCCAGTCTGGCGTGGCGCTAGGTTGGCTTCCAGCGCTCGTGACGAAGCTTTCAGTTGGTTAAAGTCTGATGTAAGTCAGACCGCTTGCTTGGAATGGATGTTACTCGTTTGTAATGAAGGTTCGAGTTGGTTAAGTTTGATGTATGTCGGGCGGCTTGCTTGGAGAGAGGTCACCCACATCTGGACCCCCGATCTGGCATGGCGCCAGGTTGGATCTCAATGTTGGTTTCAGAACTTCAAGTTGGTCAAGTATGATCGTTATTGGCGAGTTGGCTGCTTGTATGTCATGTGGGTTTGGATGGCAAGAGTTGAAGGCTGGAAAGCTAAGTCGTGGTTCCCGGCTCCCTTTGGAATGCCTGCACTAGTCTCTGGGGCGCTGGCATGCTAAGGCGGACGCCAGGACAACATTCCACCAAGGGAGGCTGAGACTTGGTTGGAGCTCACCCTGAGTCGCAACCCGCACTCCCCTATAGTATTGGTGGGATTCGCCACCTCCCCTCATTTCAAGTACTCTACCCAGGCTGGTAAAGCACGTTTTCTCTCTCTGGGATTTACTTTCTCTAGAAACTCATTTTCTCTCTAGAATTTACTGATGCCCAGGCTTCCTTTAATCATGCCTAGATCGTGTGAGGTGATTGCACATCGATCTGAGCTCTTTGGACTTCGCTAGAACCGATCAAAGATTTTCAGCCATAGGAACTTGGCGTCGGCTGGATTCTGGTCACAGTGGCGCCGGGAGCGGCGCCGGGAGCGGCGCCGGCGCCGGTGGCGCCGAGAGCAACAGGGGCGCTGCTGGCGCCGTGGACAATGCTGACGCCAGTGGCGCCGGAAGTAAAGCTTGTAAAGGTAACTTTACAACATCCACCCCACCTTTATAAAATCTGATGTCCTCATCAGATGTCAGATTAAAGTAAAGGCGTCTCCCAATTAAATTAACTACACATTTAAGCTACTTGGCACAGTACTCAATTTACAGGCCACTTTTTATTAACATTGAAGCTGGCACACCACAAGTCGGAGGCTCAGCTCTTTGTACTAAGAAATTACATAACTTGAAAATATCTCTTTGTTTGGTAAAAGCGTAGATTTTATATCGCTTACGTAAAACCCAAGAACCTTATTAACTGGTGACAGAGGCCTTTCTGTGAAATGTTCGCCCCTGTCGCTTCTGACTTTTGACTTTGGAACTCCTTTGAGCTCCTGATTTGTCGTTGATGCACTTTGTGTTGAGCTCCCTGAGCTCCAGATTTGATCAGTTTCGCACAGGTATCAAGGCCCCCTTAGCCAAAGGATTTATCGTTTGATTGCCCACTTTATGGTCCACTCCGTGCCTTGTTGCTTTCGCGCCTAGATTTCTCTCCTTGTCCCAGCCTGATCTTGATACTTTTCTTTTTTGGCTCTTTAAGGTAGGCAAAGATTGAGTACTCCGCAATGCACCTCTCACTTAGTTTGAAGTAGCTCTTTGAATCAGCCCAAATGTAACCATTGACCTCGTGGAAAGCCAAAGGGTCACACCAGTTTGATCCGCATACAAACTATCTCTTCGCGTTTATTTGAAGCACCATGTCCGTCGCACAAAACTTGACTTTCACAATTCCATCACTGGTTAGTTGCTTCACAGTCAAAACAAGAAGTGTACATTGAGCTTGGCTTCAAGTAGCTCTCTTTGAATCAAACACATGCACCCAGAGTTTGCACTAGTCCGATCTCAACACGAACTGTCCCTTAGTGTCTGTTCGAAGTACCAAGTCTCTCATGCAAGACTCAACTTTCACAGTTCCTTCATTGATCAACGTAACACAAGCCAGCACACTCATATGTTTCCTCATCATTGTTGGTCCAGAGAAAGCCTATAACAAACTTTCCATTCCGCAACAAAAACTTCTCAACTTATTAGGTCCACAGTTCGCCAATCTCCTCGTGTGAGTATGGCTAGGTCACCTTGAATTTGCCCCCGTTTTGATCAACTTTCATTCAAAATTTTCCCCAAGAGAGAGGTGTGTGTGATAGTTTACCTCCTGCTTATAAAATTAGCTGACCGGACTTAGAGTAGAGTTCTTCGGACAAAAAGCCTTTCCAACACTTTGCTTCCCATCTGCTAGGATTATGGCTCGATCCAACTTGTTGCAAATCTCTGAAGAGGATCCTAGTCTTTCCCCTTTGAGGAAAAACCCAACTGATACTGGATATCACCCATGCTCAATGAGTTTCAGTTCCGAAGGTGGCCGTCCCAAATGAAGACCAACTGCTCCATAGAAGATCTCCCTTGAAATTGCCCTTTCCAACTTTTGACTTCATGCTTGCGTCTGGTGGGCGTTGTCGCAAATGAAACTAACCCAAGAAACAGGCTAGCCATCCATCCTTTGCAAACATCGAGTTGTTTCGTTGTCGTTCATGTGCGAGTACTTGAACTACGAATCCGCCCCAGAGATTCTGTAGTCCTCTTTGTTTGATGGTGTCAGCCTTCAAAAGAAAGGTTCCTTCTCGAGCAATCAACTCCTTGTATCACAAGCAATCATGCAAACCAGGCAAAGCACGAGTATTAAGACTCACCACGAATACATACAAGCAAAGACTCTCAGGCAAGTTTACTAACATGTAACAAAGACAAGGTCCCCCGTTGAGATAGTCCTGCCAAAGGACCTTTGCCTGGCCGCACCCATACAGATCGATCACAAAATCAGCCCACAAAGAACACCCATCCAACTATCCGTGCATTCACCATTAAGCAGCACATTGCCTTAGTCACGCCCCACCAAATCTGGTCGATAGCCCTTATAGCTAAACGATCGGCAGCTATCCCGCACCGGCAGCTAACCACCTGTGCTTTACACCCGAATTTGAGTAGTGTAAAGATCACCAAATGAAGATCTGACTAGATCCTGTTGCAACACAACCAAAAGGACACCTGTGGAGCAAAACCACCCATCCAGACCTAGATCCCTCCTGGAGTTTCTTCCTGGACCTAGCCCCCAAGCCATAGTGAAGAACCTAAGAGAGAGGAGGAGAAGCAGGCTCAAGAAACTGAATTTCCAATTAATAGATGGGCGAGTTTCCACTAGACTTATTCTCCTCAAGAGAGAGAGAATATTCTCTTTAGGATCCCCATGCAACCCATATTGAGCTACTGACCTCCTATTCTTGCATGAAAGCAGTCATTCACTATGCATGTGCTCCTATGTCCAATTATAGGTCTGGGTCCTCATATGATTATTAATTATTTTACAAGCCAAGCCCGGAATGACGAGGCATAACCAATAACCATATACACCTGGAGTGACCGGCTATCCACATCAGGAATTATTCCGATTCCCTTGTACAGGACATGAACATTCTTCTCCCCTTAAACCAGTTCTGTCCTCAGAACGAGTAACTAGGGAAAATCCAATTTGTATGTTTTTAACTCTTCCCATGAATCATTATCCTCAATTCAACCTAAGCAAGCACACAAGGATAGAACAATTTCTCAATTGTTTATCCCTGATCTAGAGTACTCATTCAGGGTCCAAAGGTACATTGAGCAATAAATCTTTCAAATGGGCAAAATCTTCAATACATCAAACCGTCATCATCTTATAAACTAAATTTACATGATACACCGGATGAGCAGTCGACCAAACTTGAAGATTAAGTTCAAAAGCTAACAAATCAATCATTTAACTTTCACAATTACCCTGAAAATCAATCTTTAGTATGACTTCAATATCAAATAAGTATTTAAAGATGGGATAATTCTCAAATTATCTGTCTCTACACTTGAATACTATATCGACCTTTTAGAAGTACACTAAAAGATAAATTTTCCTATTGGGTTTGATTCTCTCCAATCTAATAACATCACCTTCATGTACCTCAATTTACATGAATCACTGGGTGAGTCCTCACCTTATATTGGAAATCAATATTCAAAAGTTAAAGATCCAAAACAATTATAGTCCAAGACTATCCACAAATACTTGTAGACCTGTCATAAATGCTTTCTTGGTACAAAACTCATCCCACCAAAATCTCTTAGGAGATCCATCAAGATAAAAATGACTTCAACTCAATCTTGAGCACCCCAAATACTCTCCTGAGATAAGTGCTATATCCCTAGCATCATATACCAGAAAAATAGCAACCATTCAATCTTGATAGACTTAACTGCTCCTAATTAACCGGAGATTTTAGGCTGAAACACAGTACACAAGCATTCCTAGACTACAATCTGTAAAGGTAAGCAAATTCCTCATAAGTAAACAATTACTTAATGAAAATGCCTGTGAGATCCAAACAATCTCAAGTTTGTATACAAATTTAGAGTTCAAATAACAAATCTAAATTTTAACTCCACCAATTGATCAAGAATTACTCATCATCTCAAGAATCATCATATTTTCCATATAATCATCTAATGACCTTTAAGTATCAATTTATGATCTGTCAATCATAAACATTTAGAATCTTATGATTCGTCAATCATAATCTATCGGATTCTAAACCCATACTTAGTCATTTAGAGATACTGGAGTATATGCATAACATACCACTCAGGAAATATAAGAAACATTCTGAAATCTTTTCCACAAGGAAAATTACTGGATTCCACGAATATGCTTCCACTTCGATTCTTAACCAGATTATGAGCTCCAAAATTTAAAATCAATTTTAAATCAATTTTAAATCAAAGACCATTATAACATTTGTTTATAACAAATAATAAACTTTATACAATCAACTAGAACCACATCTAGAGATTATAAAGTTCTGCTGAATTATAACTGAATTCAGTGGTTATCCTTGACATTAGTTAGACTCTATCATCCAATAAATGTATATGAGCTCACTGGGATATAGTCAATAACTTAGGATATTTCTCCTTCAAAAAATATTCTATATCAAGAATCTTCTATATTCTATGCACAGTTCTCATAAATGAATCCAAATGACTCACTAATCATGTGACTTATAAGCAATATAGATCAAAATAAACAGTTCTCCAGTGAATTCTCTTCACACTACTTATTTATCAAATTAACTTCTAACTAGGATTAATCCAATTACTCAAGTTAATTGTAAATGATTCAGAAATCTTAAATGTCTAGGTGCAGATCTCAATTATACATGTATAACACCACATTTAGATCTTCTTCCAAACCATAAAATAAGTTAATGAATTATCTTTTCCACAAAAAGAGACATTAACCTACAAGTAACTGTTCCACACATTACTTGTTCATATGTCTATGTACTCTGACTAGTTTAAGTATACGATATAAACTCTGTACATAGGAAACACATAGTACATCCACAAGATTAAGATGTACATAAGCAACTTATCCAATTATGTTCCTGTACATAAACATAGGCTATAAACTGACAGATATCCACAATCTGCATATGTTACTCACATAATTCACTGAGAATCTTGCAACTCAACTACCAAAGAACTCTATTTCTCATGAGTAAATAACATATCTGGGAAATCTTTGAAGTGAATAGCTCCACATCACAAGTTTTCCAACCATCTAACTCTTATTAACAAAATTTCTCTACCAATCAGCCTACAACAGATCTTAGCGTACAAACCAAGATTAGGCTAACTCATACAGACTTCTTTGGACATAGAGTTAAGATTAAAACTTTATTCCACTGATCCAATCCATATCAAAATGGTACTTGGTTACAATCAGTGAATCTTACTTTAATCTTTATCAATACTTCCCATATTAATGAATATTTCACAGCTCAATAACCCCAAAACTCATCTAGTTCCAGATTACTCAAAAAAATCACTTAGAGAGTTTGTCTATTTCAAACTGGATAGTTCTACCATTGCACACATACAAGATTTTTTCAAAATCAAACGGACTCATTCCTTGAAAGACTTATCCCTATCTTTTCTTCTCCCCTTTTAAAAAACAAATTCCATAATTTTGATTTAAAAGTTCCCAGGAGAACAACGTATAAGATATCAAAGATTCAAAAAAGTCAGTAATAAGTGTCCAATACTATTACAAACAGGACTTTTTCCTAGTAATCACAGAATACCTTATCCCGAATGATAGAAATATTAACTTTCAATAATCAACTATCAAATAGAGACTAACATTAGGGTTCAGGAAACCTAAGTTCTGAGCCATATTCAAAAACATTATATTGAAGTACAATTTCATATAATTATAACAGTCCTTCAAAACAAAGTTCTACACTGGAAGGAATTATATGAATCTCAATCCAATTGTCATGTAATAAGAAATTTCTAAAGAGTAGAGGTCTAATAAAATAGAGAAATAGATCTAAGGGCTTCCATATTTTGTAATTAATGAGATACCATTAAGGGATCGATCTATATCTCATAATTCCCAAAATACCCTTAACCAAAACCAATGGACTCTGTTAGTATTACCATTACAACAATCCCTAACCATCGGTCTACAGATCATTCTACCCAAGAAATCCCCTTTAGAATCATTGATGTCCCATACCACCAGCTTTTCCTCCAAGAATCCTCTGCATCCAGATTTGTTTTGCCCAAAAAGTCAAAAAAGACGATTTGGCATTCCTATACCCAGATATAGGATCAAATTCACGACCAATTCCAGGAGATAATCCTAACAATTGAAATCTCTCATGCTTCTTCGTTACTCAAAGAATACCATTTCATATTGTACCCAACATGGACAAACAGAATGTACCATCCAAATACAATAGAATGTATACTAACCCAAAAGAAACATACATTTCAACAAAAACTGAATCTCATATTGTCCTAGATATACAATATCTATTTCAGAATCGGTAAAAAGAACTTAATTCTTTTAACAAGTTAGAACTCTCTTGGTTGTTACTGTCATTACAGAGAAATACTCTATAACTGAAAAGAATCCAAATTACTAGATTCATGTATGGAACACCTTCTATCTGTATTACTTGCAAGATCCAAATCCAATTGCAAAATAGAGATGGTTCCATAAATGGATTATCAGTCTTGCCACTACTTTTTCCTTAGAATCCTCAAACTCTAATTCACACTGGGGAAAAGGAATCCAAATTCCCAGAGGCAGTCTTCTTAAATAATTTCCAATTTTATTCTCACTTGCAATTAGTTATACTTCAGGAATTGAATGTAAATTAAATAATTGGATCACCCCCCTTCCAAAAATGGTTCAGGTTAACAAAACCCCAAATTTGTACTAGGAAAAAGTTCAATTTGGTATCGCTAACTTTAGCAGTAATCACCCTGACAGTTTTGATTTGTTCATTAAGTGCCACACTTAATCCCTGGCAAATCCCCTTATAGACCAGCATAAAACTGTTCTTCTGGATTTACATTATTCTTGGTCCTTATTGATCCTTAAAACAAGAAATGCTCCTTAATTGACAGATTCACAAAATCTTCAAATTAAAGTGAAAGATACAGTGATCTTAACAATCGACTGATTTCAACTCAGTAAGATCATTCACTTTATGAGTCATTTCTGTTTGATCAATAATCAAAGAATTGGAACAAATCGAAAACATCCATGGTTTCTTCAAATTTTATGTAAACTGGGATTTTCAAGTTCCATTCAATATGGACCTAAACTGTGAAAATCGACCAAACATCGACTTGACAGTTTCACAGTTACCATCACATATTAGAAGGATGCATCCTACATAACATGCAGTGATTTCAATAAAAATCATTTTTTACGTAATTTGCCAAGAAACTGGGAAATTAGCACTGGGATTCACAAAATCAGTTCGAAATGGACCAACTGTGAAATCGAATAAAATTATCGATTTATCAAATTCACAGGCACTATCACATATCAAAACTCAACTTGCACTGATTTTTTCGAAAAAAAAACAAAAAAAAAATCCCGTAAATAGCCTAGCTACCAGGAAATCTGCTTTTTGAACTAGAATTGCCAAAAATAGCTTCATGCGAAAAATCTTCTAATCAATCTACTGATTACGCATACAACATGCATCCCTGCATGCATACAGGTCTATCCATACATTTTCATCAACAGACAAGCACTACACTGAGTTACAAGCATGCATGCATTAGAACATTTCGAAAATTTCGCAAACTTTAGCTCAAAAATTGCCAAACTTCCGATAGCCATAACTTTCTCTACAGGACACCAAATTGGTCGCTGTAAAGCACAGTACAGAGGGAGAGTGGGTCTACAAGGCACTTGCCATGTCACCTTGCACCCCTGGATTCACATCTGCGAGGTGTAAATGCACAAAAAAACAGTTAGGAGGGCGCACTTTTTTGGAGAGGTATCATCAAAAAACACATCCCAGCCCCAAAAGCCTTGGATCAGAGGTTACAAGCACTCTACTAAGGTTCATTAGAGAGGCATAGAAGCTTCTAACAGGTCCAGCAAGCAGTCATAAGCTCAGATCATGCAAAAAATGCATTTTTGGCCTCCTTCAACAAGCAAAACTTCAATATGTTGGTGTCTAATGCACATCTATCCAAATTGGATGCATGATGGCTCAAATCATACGCAATACATCATATCTTTAAGCTTGTAACAAGAACCAACAGGTTCAGACCCCCAATTGAAAGGTATTCATGCTCAAAAATCATCAAAAATATCATAAAAAATACACTAATTTTTGGTGTTTTGAGCCCCCTAATGGTGTCTAATCCCTTCCAAACTTCATGAAAGCTCAGGGACAGCTTCATTACATCTCTGAAAATGTTCATACCAAGTCTTGGCTGAGAATTTTGAGATCTACCCCAAAATTAGTCCAAAAAACATCAAAAAACCTTGGTTTTTGACCAATTTTGACCAAAATTTGTGGGAAAAATCCACAAATTCGTGCAATCAGATAGAAATCCCTATAAATCCACTGCATGCAAGCACCAAAAGTTCTGATTCTAGTCAAACATGGTTTCTATAGCCCATTTATGGTCCAAAAATCCCAATTTTTGGTCCAAAATTACTATCTAATCCACTTTTTGACTATTCCAACATCATGCAATCATTAGATCCAATCAATAATGACTGTAAAAGAGCAAGTACAATCTGGAAAATGTACTACACCAGTACCTATGATCAATTTCAAGCAAAAAACTTCAATTCTAGGTGAAAAATCCACTAAAACCATCAAAAATCCATAGATTTCCACCAAAAACTATGGAGAAACCCCATAATTATGATCTTTAGGCTAAAAAGTACACCAAATTCAGAGAAGTCACCTAGTTGGAGATCAATTCCACCACCTGGAAGTAACATGCAAGGAGAAATCCATAAAAACTGAGAAAATCCAAGAAGTAGCTCCACCTTCTGATTGATGCAAATCCATAGCTCTGATACCACTGTAAAGATCACCAAATGAAGATCTGACTAGATCCTGTTGCAAAACAACCTAAAGGACACCTATGGAGCAAAATCACCCATCCAAACCTAGATCCCTCCTGGAGTTTCCTCCTGGACCTAGCCCCCAAGCCATAGTGAAGAACCTAAAAGAGAGGAGGAGAAGCAGGATCAAGAAACTGAATTTCCAATTAGTAGATGGGCGAGTTTCCACTAGACTTATTCTCCTCAAGAGAGAGAGAATATTTCCTTTAGGATCCCCATGTAACCCATATTGAGCTATTGACCTCCTATTCTTGCATGAAAGCAGTCATTCACTATGCATGTGCTCCTATGTCCAATTATAGGTCTGGGTCCTCATATGATTATCAATTATTTTACAAGCCAAGCCCAGAATGACGAGGCATAACCAATAACCATATACACCTGGAGTGACCGGCTATCCACATCAAGAATTATTCTGATTCCCTTGTACAGGACATGGATGTAACAAGCAGCATCTCTGTATCAATGGTTAACTCGTACAGTTCGAATATGTTGCCCCGCACCCCTCAAGGTACAGACCGTGCTTTCACCTACCTAGGCAGCACTTTGCCGCATCCGTCCTACGTGCAGACAGCGCCAGGCCCGAACCACGAGAACTGACCATGCTTACACCTCGAGGGCAACACTTTGACTCATCAAGTCCCCCATTCTGCTGACCACCCCGACCCCCATTTTCGTGAGATCCGCATAACTGACCGGCCAATCGACTCTGATACCACATGTAGCGCAGGCATCGCAAAGGGAACCGAGAACCACAACTTAGCTTCCCAGCCTTCAACTCTTGCCGTCCAAACCCACTTGACATACAAGCAGCCAACTTGCCAACAACGATCAGACTTAACTAGTTGGAAGTCTTGGGTTTTACGTAAGCGATATAAAATTTCCCAGACAAAATAATATTTTTAAGTTATGTACTTTTTCAAAGAACGAGCTAAGCCTCCGACTTGTGGTGTGCCAACTTCAATATTAATAAAAAGTGGCCACTAAATTGAGTACTATGCCCAGTAGCTTAAATGTATAGTTAATTTTAATTGGGAGACACCTTTACTTTAATCTGACATCTGATGAGGACATCTGATTTTATAAAGGTGGGGTGGATGTTGTAAAGTTACCTTTACAGGCTTTACTTCTGGTGCCCCCGGTGCCAGCATTGTCCCTCCTGCTCCTGGAGCCGCTGGCGCCACTATGACCAGAATCCAGTCGGCGCCAAGTTCCTATGGCTGAAAATCTTTTATCGGTTCTAGCGAAGTCCAGAGAGCTCAGATCGATGTGCAATCACCTCACATGATAGGCATGATTAAAGGAAGCCTGGTGATCAATAAATTCTAGAGAGAGAAAATGACTTTCTAGAGAGAGAAAATGTGCTTTACCAGCCTGAGTAGAGTACTTGGTATGAGGGGAGGTGGCGAATCCCACCAATACTATAGGGGACTGCGGGTTGCGACTCAGGGCGAGCACCAACCAAGTCTCAGCCTCTCTTGGCATGCCAGTGCCCCGGAGACTAGGGTCGGTCACACACTTGAGATGTAACCTTCTCAAATTTATTGATAAAGTGGGATTTTCCTCAAACTGACTCTGATTACCTTCTGGTTTTCAGTGTTCGGTAAAAGCGCCAGTTGTAAGGCCGCTTCAAACTTTTTGATCTGGGACATAGTTGAGGGTCGTATCCTGGGACGCCACCGGTATGCCGTCGGGACCATTCGGTCCATGGTGCCAGCAGTATGCTGTCGGGACCATTTGGTCCAGGAACTAGTTGTTTCCATATCTGTCGCGGCTTGTGGTTCTGAGTGTTCCTTGCATGAATGTGAATGGGTTAAGCTCTTGGGGAATGGGCTCTAACCTGTCGGCTCAATTGGATGGCTTGCTTGGGTGGAAGTTACCTGTTTATGGTTGTCCAGTCTGGTGTGGCGCCAGGTTGCCTTCCAGCGCTTGTGACGAAGCTTTCAATTGGTTAAGTCTGATGTAAGTCAGGCCGCTTGCTTGGAATGGATGTTAATTGTTTGTAACGAAGCTTCGAGTTGGTTAAGTTTGATGTATGTCAGGCGGCTTGCCTGGAGGGAAGTCACCCACATCGGGCACCCCAATCTGGCATGGCGCCAGGTTGAATCTCAATGTTGGTTTCTGAACTTCAAGTTGGTTAAGTCTGATCGTTGTTGGCGAGTTGGCTGCTTGTATGTCAAGTGGGTTTGGACGGCAAGAGTTGAAGGCTGGGAAGCTAAGTCGTGGTTCTCGGCTCCCTTTGGGATGCCTGCGCTACACCATCCCCAATGAGTGTAGCCTGGATCGTAGCAGAAAGGTGTAGCCTGGATCGTAGCAGAAGCAGTTGTAGCACCATCCATCGCGATCAGTAGCAGCGCGAAGGCCCCAGCAAGCCATCGAGAGAGACATAGAGACAGAGAGGTGGGGGGCAAAAAAGTTTGAAATCTACATGTGTGCGCGCACATCGAAAAGAAGAAAAAAATGGATTGTATGTGTTGTTTTTTTACACATTTATGATTTTTAGCTTTTGCCTTTGCAAAAGGCGTGACATTTTTTACGGGCACAGTGTGACATTTTCAGCAGCACAACATGACATTTTTTGCGACAAAAACACACCTCTCTTTGTAAAATAGTTTTATGCTATATAACTATATATATATATATATATATATATATATATATATATATATATATATATATATATATATATATATATATATATATATATATATATATATATATATATATATATATATATAATCACAAATGATTTGGTTTGCATTTCTAATAGGAAGCAACACTGTTCTTTTCTTTGCATGATCTTTGTGGTTGCAAACTTACCATCAATGCAAGATAAATGAGCTATCACTAGCATTCATATTGATAATTAGAATTTTGTTTTGTAGAATTTCCAATTCTAAAATGTTCAAGTATTCTATACAAGAGAAGGAAAAAAAGTTCCAATTATTCCTACAAAATCTGGAGCAAAAGAGTATCATTCATGTGTTTGACATAATTAAGGATTTTTTTCTTAAAAATAAGATCTCCAATTTTCAATTGCTCAAGTATAAACGCCAATAATAGTGCACCATATAAGACTAAGTTAATGGATAAACACAACGAATCTCACTTGACATGACTAAGTAGACCTTCAAGCACTTTGACTAATTGTTATTACTCCATGACTACAAATACTTTCATGGAACTTGCTCATAAACTTAAGGATAAGATAGCAAAATGCTATACTTACCTTACAAGGTGCATTGAAAATTTGATAATAGATATGACAAAGCTAGATAGAACACCTAGATTTTTGCATGCTTAATTGGATTAAGCATGATTAAAAACATATATGTTTATGCATTCAAAAATGTGTAACCTCCCTTGAAGGGGATTCTATCCAACCCATGTTACCTAGGTGAGTGAGCCCAACTCAAGCATGATACACCAACTCACCACATGTTTTGGAAAATCTGTGCTAACTGATGACATTGCCACATGAGGAATGCTAGTAGATGGATAACAATTAAACGTTCCACATGTTATAGCTCTACATCAATAGAGATTGAAGTTATTTCACTGAAAAATACTTTTAAACACTACTTCGGCACAAGCAAATAGTGTAGAAACGTTTGTTGGATTTTTTGAGTAAGAAAAATTGTGTACTAAATAACTTCATGTGCATTTTGATACTTAGAATTAAATAAAAAGTCAGCCCATGTTGGGTTGGAAGTTTTAACATCTCACTAATAATCGCTACAAAATAGACTTGGTCAACTTGAACTTTCAAGACCAGGTAACAACAGTAAAAGTTAAGAGATTGAGCTCCATGTTCACTTAAAAAAACAAACCTATGGAAGACTAGTATTGCAACTGTACTTCTCAAATGTATGCAAGGAGGTATTTGTAAGGCAATTCACAATGCTATGCACTTGAGAATTGTACTTCACCACTTAGAGCATAGACCACATAGACTTGCAACTTTTGCTAGAAGAATTTTCCTTGACAAGAGTTCACCACGCAATATGAGTATCATGAAAGAAAAACCTTCTTAGTATAAAAATCACATATTGACACTTTTAATTCTTCAAATAAGTGTCTTTGATATCTTGTTTTCAATTATTGTCATTTGAAACTCAAGAAGAGATTATGGCATATCAAACTATCAAACAAGCAAAATTAAACTAGGACTATTAATTTGCACTTAGCATGTGCATCCATGCAAGTAGGTCCAACTTTTGCATTCTATCACACTAGCACAAGATAGATCAACTATCTCAACACTTTATCAATATGATCAAGGTTGACTGTCTTATCTCATCATGATAACGTTAAAAAAATAAGATGCTTTATTTGCTCATCTATTCTCTATAGAGAAAACTTCGCACACGAAACAATGTATTTCGTTAAAGAATGGGAAAGGGAGAGAAATGTGTTATTTTCTTTGCAGGCTTTTTAAGCTAGTGGAGCAAGTTCCATTTTACTATTAATAGATTTGCCTTTAAAGGAGGAAACATGATGTGAATATTGAAAGAAAGAAAAGCCTTGATGTTGTCTTCAAAAGTTCCATTGCTGGATTTTCTTAATATACAGATCCGATGTCTTTCAATTGAACACCTAAATCTTAAGGCATTGGCCCGCAGAATTGTCTGCTAACAACCAACTGAAACAACTATATCCTCTCATGCACAAGATAAAAACCACCTATATTCTTTCTTGTTGAGAGGACTAGCTTTTGGCTTTTACAGGTCTGAACATTGGGACTTTCTTGAGAGAATGACTCTCACCTTTGTATGCTCATTTCAAATTTCCCATACATAGAGACTGTATCTTAACGATATAAATCAGAGGACAGAGTCTCATATAAATCATCTTGCATTAACGGATTCCCTCACCTCTTTGTGTGCCTAAGTGAAGATGTCCGACGTGCAATGTGGCCACGACAAACAAGAGACTTGTTTTGATGGTTTCTATGAAGACCAAATATGAAACTAATGAGAAAATGCTAAGATCAGAATTTGCAATCCAACAATAAAATTTCTCTTTGCTGGCAAATACAAATTGCTTCAACTAAAAGACAGTGGGACTACACGTGCGTACCACCACCACACGATAAGTTATGCCAAAGGATACCACTATCACAAAACGATATTGAGAGTAACTATGAGAACCGCAAGCTCAGGTCTTGTTTCTAGATACTAATTTGAACCCATCTCTTCCTCCCAACACATTGCGACACTAAAGAAGCAATCAAAGAAGGAAACTTTAGTCAGGGCCTGATAACAAGTCTTTCCTCTGCACAGGCATACCCTGTGCAGTAAAACTTAGTAGAACAGCTTTGAAAGATCATCCACATTCTCTCAAGCTCTAACAGTCCCCGTTTGGGGCAACTATGAACTTGAATCACCAACACTGTCAATGAACCGAGGATTACCATTTGAAGTGGCCTGGACTCAATTGCTGAGGTACCTCTGTAACATGAAGACCTTGAAGGCCTAGAACTATGTTTGTTCATGTCAATACTACATTGGGTCAGAGCCATTCAAGGACCAAGATACTGACATAAATCAGATGATGTTACTGAACAGAACAGTAGATCTATGTAAATTACAAATGCTAGTAACTGCAAACTTTAGGTAGAAACAAATGTGTCCAGCAGATGTCACAACTAGATAAAAAATAATCAATCTGAGCTTCTTGAATCATCCAGATTACAAAGAAAATAAAATCATGTGATTTAGCATTCTATGCTCTTCTATTTAGTTTCAAAGCCGAGAAGGATAGCATGGACAGCTCTTTATTCCTCATGCATGCTACTAAGGTTTCACGCTTCCTATTTCAATGACCTCCACAAAAATCTGGCTGTAAAATATGACAAGGTGAAGCCAGATACATGCACTGGACTTGACACTTTCTTTACTCATCCAGGATGTATTGAGACGTTCCTCTTACAACAAAATATCTTCATAATAAGTCTAGAATAATACTGACATCTCATGCATAGTACAGAATATATGAGAGTACTCGCATCATCAGCACCCAAAAGAATGTGTAAGTCACAAGTGCAAAGATATTTCGTCATTGGCTTGCAGACATTTGAAACTGAAACGAACGTTCTGAATTTGACCATGAAAAGAGAAAAAAGTGAATGGGAGCAAATTGATGATTGAAGTTGTTTGTGCTCTAAAACACGAGATAGATAAGTGAGTGTTAACTCATTGAGCGATTGGCGCTCGTTAGAAAGAATAACGTTGCTCAAGAATCTTTCTTATTCGAAAACCACTTGCCTTCGCTTGATAGCTTTTGCCTAGAAACTTTTACAAAAATGACCAGAGAGAACTTGATGAATTTGGAAGAGCGACAAAGCTTTGAACTAGTTGCATTGATCAAATTTATGCTGAGTCACTTCTTTCAAGGCAATTCTGGCAACTGCACTGAATTGATAGAAAAGAGTGTGACATGTCCACAGACAACAGAAGCAAACTTAACGGGTACCCCTTCATGCCCTTCTTCGCAAGCTTGAATTTCCCTCAGATGTGGTGGTCGATCACTGTATGAAGACAAGGTTATCCAAGAGAGAATTTTGTAAAAGCTTCCTGATGGCATAACAAGCTCTAAAATCAAAAGATCAACATCCATTTCAGTGCCAGAAGCATTGAACTTCTCACTCAGAAGCAGCTCTCTCTCTCTCTCTCTCTCTCTCTCTCTCTCTCTCTCTCTCTCTCTCTCTCTCTCTCTCTCTCTCTCTCTCTCTCCACACTGTAAACGATCGATCCTGCAGTTATAAAGTAACAATCTGATAAGCTATCCATCAATCAAAATCACAAGAGCTTAAAAAAATAACACACTGCTCTCCAAGCAACACTCTGAAACTGTAATCACAACTCCAGAAAAGACATAGTTATAAATCACTAATTTGTGTTTGCTGGGAAAGTAGTCGACCATTTTTCAGTACAAGGGATCATAAGTCTGCTTAGTTAGGACTGACGTTCAAAAGGAGACATAACTCCAATCTTATTCAGGACTTAACTCCAAAGTGAAAGCAAGCATCAAAATGACTCAACAAATGTTTCAGATTTCTTTTTGGGGTCATGGTACTTGAGCACACTCCGCATAGGTACATATTGCAACACCATTACTTCACTAAAGTTCTTAAACTGGTGTTGTGGTTTCAGGTTCCTCTTGTTTTACAAAATGTATGTTTGTGTGCAAACACATGTTCTTGTGCACATGGCAGTCTTATTCTAGGAGACTTACATATGGGGCACGAATTAGAAGAATTTTGATTCAAGCATACAGACTTCTGGAAAAACTATGCCAGGAGACTTACATATGGGGCACGAATTAGAAGAATTTTGATTCAAGCATACAGACTTCTGGAAAAACTATGTGGTGCTAACATATTCTTGTATATTTCATTTTTTAAACACAAACATTCGTAAGTTGTGCTTTGAGTATCTTGTTGTACCTACCTACAAAGACCTTGTCTTTTGTCATCTTTCTCAGCTCTTGATTCTGCCTGTGTGTGGGATAATTAGAATTCTTTTGACAAATAACAACTTGGACTGCCATATCAGTGTTTTGGCCTGGACTGGGATCATAATACTGGTCTTGAACTGTGACACGCTCAACCTTTTTTACTGATGTAGTAAAAGTCATTCTGCTTTTATGACAACAATTCCCATCTCAGTTTTGTGAGTTTTACAAAGTTCTTATAAAATGTGCCCTGCAAATTCAAGGGGACGAGAGAGAGAGAGAGAGAGAGAGAGAGAGAGAGACCTTATGACACAAACATGAAAGGCAGGATCTCTAGGACATGTCTTCTTGAAACAACCATTTGGTGGATAAACATCAAACATAAGCCTCAGCGTCAAGTCTGGATTCACAGCACCTTGATTATCAGCAGAGCTATTGCCTTCAGAACTTCTAGACATAGATTCAACAGTTTTCTTTGACAGGGTCCAAGGGATACCATTTCGCTTCAAGATATATCCAAGTCGCTTCAAGTATGCATATACCAGATAAGCATCCCATGAACATCCATATTCTGCTACAGTAAGAAGGCTGTAAGCATCTTGCACAGTCATGATGTCTTCTCCACTCATTACAGTGATATTTCTTTGTTCCATGAGAAAACTGCAAAATATGCAGTTGATGGAAGATTCAAATAGTCACATAAAGAAGACAAAATGAACAAGTCATCAAGTTAACAAGAGTATTGACATACCCACAGCAACTTATATCAAAAAATGCAACAAAGTATTGTCATACCCTCCTTATACAAAATTTAGCAAAGTAACAAAATGCTTCCTGTTACTCTTGTTGCTACGATCTACTATACAAATCCTCATAAGAGTGTGATGCATTTTTTTCAGCTTCATAACAAATTTGAAGTTCTATGCATTCTTCATAGAGATACATGTGCCACTATTTTGTGAAGTGGAATGATGACACAGTTTTGAATATTTGGCCCTTTGACATCCATGTGTGCCTGGTCCGGTATTATTAAAAACATTGTAGTGTTTCAAATCAATTAAAGTACAAGCAACCGATGCATTTGAACAAAAAAACCCCGCAAGAAGTTTGAAAAAGCTGCATTCTGAACAGTTTCGTGCAACACACACTGCCACAACAAAAAAAGACAAAAGATTACATTCCATACTCAGCAGATTGAAATATATTATATATGCCAAAGTGCAGACCATCAAGCACACTCCTCACAACGGTGGCTACTCGAGATCGAAATTCACGTATGGTAAATTTGACTTCACAACCATGCCGGACATGATGACCTCTATCTATACGTGAATATAACCTAAAAATAACATTAAGTCCTCAATTCAAACCTTCTGCAGTCCATATAAGCAAAAGAAGGGTAGTTAGGGCATTTCAAATATTGGTTGCCATTTGTGCATTTCAAGTGAAACAAGTAGATGAATCAACGGGTTGTGGAGATTGAACTGATTGCAAGATAGGGACATGTAGCTATTGGAAAAATCTAAGGAAGATGAACCATACGTACTATTCTAATCTTCATTCAACAAAAGCTCGGACATGTGACAAGTTTCTCAAAAAAAGCCTTGTTTCATGAACAGCAACACCCTTACCATTCAGGAAGGTAGACTTGCATAAAATGATCCTTAAACTTGTAATAGATGCATAATGTGTTGTTATCTGAAAAGTGAAGTTGCATACAAATAGAAAAGCAACACTCGGAACTGTTTGTGGATCCAGTTGAAAGAATAACAACGTCCCTCTAACCAACCAGATAGACCTTCACAAAGAATGTGCCAGACTTCTGAATCGAGAAGGCAAACTTAATGACCTATTTATAAACATGTAACTAACAGTTCAAGCTTTTGTGATGTTTAGATAGTTTACAGAAGTTGTACAGAAGAAAATTTTAAGTAGCTTCAAACATCAAAAACATGTGAACCCTTTTTTATAGGACTTGGAATACTCACTCAGAAGAACATAGAACTATACTGATACAGCCTCTAACTACAAAAATAATAAAACTATGAGCAACCTTGTAATTAGAAACATGACCAAATCAGATTCAAAAAATGAATGTAAAATTAAAAAGTGGGCCGTACACAACTTCTTCAATATGACAAAGCAGTAAGCCGAATCGTGTTACACCAGTTGTATTCCATATCTTCCCACTCCTCACTATAATTTCAGCCATTCCTTTCTCTGCATCCCACAATGCCCTGGAAACATTTGCACTACAAGCAAATACAATATAAGATTCTCTCTCTCTCTCTCTCTCTCTCTCTCTCTCTCTCTCTCTCTCTCTCTCTCTCTCTCTCTGCCCCCGTGGCTTCTTAATGGAGCACTAGTCTGCTTTGCTGTTAATAGGAATCCAATGGTTAACATCACATTCCGGTTGTTTGTCTAGTTTGTTTGCTAAGTGCAAAAATCAAGTTTTTGTTAGTTTTCAAGAGAGTTGTCACTTCCATAACTTTTGTGGAGATTTTTAAATGACCGATTTTCCCACAGAAGGGAGCTCTTGATGCACTTTACAGATCTTGATTAGTAGCAGTTCAATTTCAGTATTTTAATTATTTAGCACTTCATCTCTTTAGTACTTTTGGTGTTCTTTTCAGCATTTCATTCAATTATTGCTTTTCCTGAGTAAGGTGTTTTATTCTACTCAACTACTAATTCCGATGTCTTGAAGTTGAGTTACTGATTTTCCAGTGTTGGGACCTTCATCTTTTTCATACTCTTTTTAGTGTATCCAGAATCTTCTTTAATCAAATTGTTTCTACAATACGATGATTATACTCCAAGTTATAGCTACTAATTTTGATGTGTGAAAGTTGACTTGATGATTTTCTACTCTTTGTATCTTTTCGAAACTTCATCTCTTTCGTATCTCCTTTTGCAACTTCTTTATCACTATATTTACTACATGAGAGTGTGCTTGCATTGCTCTTCACAACTTATCATTCTAGTATCTAGAGGGGAGCGATAATGACATCCCATGTTCTAAAGTTTGCTAGCACTGCATCGTTGTCCTCTATAAGCAAATTTTAACTATTTCATTACTTTTTCTTGATGAAACTGAATGTAGGAAAAATAGTTATGAGAAGATGTTCCAAAAATAGGGATACAACTAAATCCTTTCAATTATCACACACATCATAAAAATTAAAATACATATTTAGGCTCGATAAAGGAAGAACAATCTTAAATTGGTTAATGCCTTACACATCATAGTTACCAGGCGATTCAAATCGGGCCAATTCGACCAGCTCAAACCGCTTTGAACTGGCTAGGCTGGGTCGAATCGGAAAACGATTCAAAAACGGTTTGAACCCCCAAAAAAATAAAATTCAAAACATTATTTTCGCTTTTTCTTCTTTTTCCCGGTTACTGGATTTCGGTTCAAACCGGCTCCGAATGGTTTGAACGATTCGAACTGCGATTCATGCAAACCTCAAATACTTTGAAAGGAAGCTTTCCAAGATTGTCAGCCTTTTGTTTCACATTTGCACAACAATTTTGTTGCTATAGCATACATCATGTGCCTAATTTTCATGTTGAATATCCTCCCACTACATAAACACCAAACGTGAATATGTTTTCGTCAAAGAAGTGATAAAGGCATTTCACACTTCTAGCATATACTTTGAATTAAAAACAACATTTCACATGGAAATGCTAAGAAACATTTTGATTCTTACCTATTGATTGCTTCCATCAATTCAATCTTGTTTATCCTACTCAGAGACTCTCCCAATTATCCACCTCGACCTATCAAGAATTTCAACATGGAGACAACGTAAATCCTTGCAAAAATACCTCTAGGCTCCAATAGCAAGAGTATTGAATAACACAAATGAAAATGCCAACATGTGCAAAAGGGAGAAAGTACTAAAAAGTGAATAGAAATAACCTTTTATTGCATAAGGAGATCCAACGCAAATGAAGAAAAGTTGTCCAAAAAAAACTAAAAAAGCATAATAAATCGCAATCAAGAAAACATTCTTTGTCTATTGTATAGACCAATGTGTCACGATTCAACGGTTGGAATTGCTAGTGATTCGAATCGGCCTACAAATCGGCCAAAAGAATCAACAAAAGAAAAAAGTTAGGGCCAAAAAACAAACTCATTTTTTTTGTTTAGAATGTTTTTTTTCTCAAAATTTATTTCATTTTCGGTATAAACTCACCAAATCAATGTGCAAACTTTGATAACATCGATAATGTCCTGATTATTGCTTGTTATTACCAAACCATCCACACATGATAAAATACAACCAAAGCTACTACTATATCATGTGTCAAGATGTAGAGATTAGGATCAAATGTTGTTCTTACCAATCTCTTTGATCAAAAAAAATCATCAATCATAGCAAGCCCCCAGAGCTTGCTTAAGGCCATATAATGCCTTTCATAGTCTGCACACCTTAGGCTCTCTAGTTGTTACATATAGACTTCAGGAAGGCAAAGTTAACATCAATGTGATGAATTTTCCATCTAAAACATGCCACTAAAGCAATCATAGAACATAAAGTTGTCCACTTAGTTGTAGGTGTGAAAGTCTATCTGTAATCGATATCTTTGCTTAGTGAATACCATGTCACCACTAAGCGCACCTTGTGCTTCGTCTTGTAAACCCATTTGCATGTAATGGGTTTCTTGTCCTAAGGAGGATCCAATGTCTCCAATGTAAATCAAATACATCTCCTCTTGCATAGCCCTGCATGATGTGTCACTATCCTCTGCTTCATCATACGTCGATGGCTCTTGACCCTAGATAATGATAGACATCAAGGCATAGTTAACCTAGAACTTATTAGGGGACTTGCAATTTCTTGTGGATCTTCTCAATCCTCCCCTCTCTATGACACTCTAAGACTTCCTTATTCACAAGCTCGGTGTTGGTACCTTGTGTTCAGGTGAGGTAGGTGGAAAGTATCAATCCCATGGTACATTCATTTGTTTCCCAATCTCACATCTTGTGGCCTTAAATATTGTAATGTAGGCCTCTCATATTGTGTCTCTTCCACTTTGTCTTTGGGTTGATCCTCGAGAAGATTATCCTCCAATGAATTTCTCACACCAACATGATCATGTGTAGGTATCTCTTCATCATGTCCATCACCATCATACTTGTTGGCCTCGTCAAAAATAACATCTCTAATAGTCTACCGCTTCTTTGTCAAAGTACCAAAGCACTTTTAGCCTTTCACCATATAATCATAGACTAAGAATATGCACTTGATTGACTTGACATTAGTCTTGCTTCTCTCCTCCTTGGGTATGTGAACAAAAGCTTTGCAAACAAAAAGCCTCACATGATTAACATTTGGTTTTACTCCAATAAGGGCGCATTCAAGTGTCATCTTTGGTATAGCAATGGAAGGGCTCATATTTTGAAGATACACGACAATATTATAAGGCTTTGCCCATAATGAGTTTGGAGATCCCATATGTGTAAGAGTTGGAGACAATTGTAAATTGCAAAGAAGATATAAGTCATCGTTGTAAGTGGCTGATTCTGAGATGGCTAAGCAATAATAGGTCTCCAATAGAGTCTGCTGGACTAACCTCCTTAAAAGTAGAAGGGTTGACCAATCAACAAGACACCGACCAAGTGTCATATGCTCGCTGGGACACTTGGTCCAATATATGAGTGACACATGTTAGTAGACGATCCTCGTACTTGCTTGCCTATGTGTCAAGGTACTGCCAAGTGGCATGTGTCGACTGTGCATGGAGCTTGCCATGTGTCAATGTTAGGATGTGTCAAGGTTAAGGGGTGCTTGAGGAGATATAGTGTGAGCCTTGCAAGACATTCCCTATATTGTATCCTCCTATGCAGCTATGGTTGGAAGGAGACTGGCAGCAGAGCTCTTATGTTTGTTCTTGATCTATGTACTCTTACTTGAGATTAATAAAGCGATTGACTTGTTGAATGCATTTTGTGTAATTACTTTAGGGTTTGTGAGCTTGTGTGTCAAAAATAGTCTTGTTCATTTGCTCCACTACACCATTTCTAATGTGGTGTGTGTGCTTGCATGAACTGGCAATTTATCCCATGTTGCTTACAAAATTGTTCAAATTTTGTGGATTTATACTTGCACCTACTATCAAGACTAGCACTTTGATGCGCTTTTCAACTTGATTCTCAACATTGTGTTGGATTGTTTGTTGAAGATAGAACTTGCACTAGACCACTACTTCAAAAAATAGATCCATGTCTTCCTAAACATATCAGCGATGAATGTCATGAAATAATAAGCTCCTTCTATGAACATTGTCTTCATAGGCCCACAATGGTCGGTATGTGTGAGTTCTAAAACCTTCTTGGCTGTCTTAGTGCTACCTTTCTTGAAACTTTTGCGGTGTGTGATTAGTGATTATGTGATCCCTAAACGATAAAAGTTGAGGATCATAAGAACACGCCAACCATGCTTATCAAAGACCCTGATATCCAATTCAATTAGTGGTCATTCTAAAGTTTTAGACGCTAAAGTTTAGTATGTCATCAAGCGTGTTAGCTTTTTCCAATATTGATTCGCCCATGTTGGCCAGTGCTTCAAGAATCGCTTTTCCAAAAATACAAGTTGCTTCACCCTTTGACAAGTACCCTGTATGCTACTTTTTCCATACAAAAAACCAGATCTTATTGTTCTGCTCAAAATTTTTGAACAAAATGTCCAATTCTGGATATTTTAAATGCATTAGAAAATAACTGCAAGGGCTTTTTGAAAAGCAAGTATCAGCTAGGCTTTTGAATTCTATCAGAAGATTTGTCAGAAATAACATACCATGTCTCACTGTTTTGCTAATAATTTCTGAACACGTCCAATTCCTAAGCTTTTTAGTTTGTTAGAAAGTACAAGGGTTTCCAACTGTGCACCGTGCTAAGATCGCCTGATTTGAGACAGTTCCTATATTCTCCTTGCTATTCCAAGACATTGACCAACTACCAACAGGGAGTGTGCAACAATGATTTACCAGAGATAAGCTATAAAGATCAAATCCCAGGGTTTTACAAGTATGGCCCCTCTATACTGCCTCTGGAACTTCCATATGAATTTTTATGCAACATACAAGCTATTGCAAAAAATAAACCACATACAACATTAACAAGCACTTGTATATCGAAATTAAGTAGCATTAGCTTACTCATCCAAATTCCTGGCTTTATTGGCTCGGTTCTGCTTCTTTTGTTCGAACATCAGCTACGGGAATAGTCTGCTCATTTCCCACAAAAAGCATTTATTTAAAAACGGAAGTTTTGTTGATGCAGGATCAAAATTGAAAAGCAATTAGTTCAAATAAAATCCAAGGGAGAGGGAGAGGGAGAAGCAAACCAGATCCGGTTTTAAGATTTTGTGGACCACTGTTGCTCCTGTGAGAGCTGAAGCAATGACTACTAGATAAGAAACCAAAATTGAAGGAGTAGGGGTCAGATTGCGTGGAATTGCCATCAAGAAAGGATGGTCGCCCCGTGCAAGGAAATCACAAAATTGTTAACCCTAAACCATAACTATTGGCATCAACCCTTAAACTGCCTCAAGCTGCCCCGTTCCCTATCGTACTCATCCCTCCCAGCGGCCAGCATAACACGACCAACGACATAGAAACACTTTCATGCTCAGTTTCTATGCTAAGAAATTATCATAAATTTCTATTTTTTTCAAACTGGCTTTTTGCTAACTAGGAGGAGGTGTGCGTTCCTCCGCTCCCTGGTGCTGCACCACTCTCCTGCCATCCCACAGCTCCTGCCCTCTTTTGCAAATTGTTTTACTCACAGCTTCTCTGTGAGCCCTCGTGCTCTCAACTCCCCGCTGAGAACTCTTCTCAGACTGGCTGCCAAAATAAGCTCTCGTACTAGGTATTCCCTTATTGGCAGGGCCTCGTCTCTTGTAGGAAAACGGAGGTGATAACGCCCCTGTGCAGTCCACTGAAATGCAAGGCTATTATGCATTTATGCATTTCTACTAGCATCCAAACCTAAAAAGTGTATTTGGCTTAAAAGAGTATTTGGCTAGGATGAGCATTGCATTTTGAGAGCCATATTGATCGTCAAAAGCCATTTTGGCCGTAAACTACAGGCTTTTCAAAAATTTGGCTATCATAACACACAGGCACATACAATTCAAAAATGTCATTTTGACATGTGCCTTTGTTTTTTTACTTATATGGATTCACAATAAATATAATATACACCGCATGAAGCTTCAAAAAAATTTTAGCATAAACTTTCACATTCATGATTCAACTTTCAGCCCTTCCAACTTAGTGGCTCATCTTTCAAATTAGTACCCATCTCTAAAGTATCAAACATCATTTTAGATATTAGTTACATAGCCACCCTTCATTGTCCACTACAACCTAATATGGTCGAAAAATATCTCTTCAAATCCTATTCTTTGAATGAGCCTTCTCAATCGCTAAATTTTTGTGGGAGGGCATTGCCCAAACGTGGGAGGGCAATGCCAAAAAGGCCGAAGGGCTCGTCCCCATTGAGCTGGGGTGGGTTTAGGGGAATGGTGAGTTGGTGTATGGTTTGTCCTCTGAGGTTAAATTCCATGGGTTGATAATACCAAGAAGCATTCTTTAGGAATCATCTTTGACTCCTCACAACACAGGGATTTGTAACACGATTTCAAAATTTTCAGGATTTTCTTGGAGGTAACTTAGTGTGGACACCCACTTTTTTATCTCGAGCCTATCACATTTGTGAGATCTCTGGGTTAAAAGAGATGCTATTACCCCCCATCCTAGCGCTTATCATTTTAAACTAGGAGCCAAGGCAAAGTGATGACCTCTCTCTCTCTCTCTCTCTCTCTCTCTCTCTCTCTCTCTCTCTCTCTCTCTCTCTCTCTCTCTCTCTCTCTCTCTCTCTCTCTCTCTCTCTCTCTCTCTCTCTCTCTCTCTCTCTCTACAATATCATCTCTTCCTACCATTGTGACTCATAAGAATCTTGCACATGAAAAGTTATCATTGGTAGAGAAAAAGCCTCAAAGGCGAGAGACGCGGTATCACTATAAACATGGTATATGATTTATAAGCTGGTAATGCAAGAGTGACAATAGATATAATGCCAGAGATTTTATGTGAACTTCTTGAAAATAGAACTGAGCAGCTACCTATCCCTCTGAGGTTGCCCTACAACAAGCAATCCTCCGCTCCAAACCGCTCTTCAAACGGTGTTCGATTGGATTCAAACCAATCACAAATGCCAAGCAACCCTCCAGAAGAATTTCTAGCTTCAATCTTTGCTTGCCCACTGATTCAACCGACAATCTCCTGCCTTTGAGTCTTCTTACAGTTTTGAGCTGTTCCACGAATCTCCACAGACTCGGTTTTGTGCTTCCTAGCCAACAAACCGTCGTGAATTCGCAGCTCTCTGCTCTTGTCCGGTGATTCTAGCCACCAAGGGCTCTGATACCAAGTTAAGAAAACAGTTTAAACACCGACCGGATCAATCACCACAGCACAACGTCAAGTGCAACAAGACAAGACAACATAATTCTTCTCCACAAACTGTATATTCAACTGATAAGTAAGTACAAAGACAAAGTTGCTTAAAAGCACTCAAAGGGCTTGTAAAAGAAAGACAGCCCGATAATTCTAGAACTAAGCACACGTGGTGTCGTCGAAATAAGAAAGCACTGTATAAGTCGATCATTGCTACTTTAACTAATTTTGGTGGGTTGATGTCATAGAGTTGAGTCTCAAGCAAACCCATCTACGATATCCCTCGTTACTGACGCATGTGATCAAAAGTCCCAAGCTCCAATGCTCGTTGTAATTGAAATACATAGTGCATGTTCAGGGTCTAGGAACTAGGTTTTGGGGTTTAGAAAGTCACGACCTCCTAATGCTAGACATTACTTACTTCGAGCAATATGGAAGGATTATGATTCTCTTCCTTAAAATGTCCTTAACAATATACTTCTTGGCTCGATCGTAATTCTTTTCCTCCACGAACTTGGAGAAAAAGTGGACATCGCACAAACTGCATCGTTGCAACTATCCAAAATTGTGTACTGCCAATAACTCAATCCAGCCTTGACTGTTGTGTCTGAAATGTGAGCTGTCTTGTTTTTCAATGCCACACAACAATGTTCAAAGAAGTCTATTTTGTATGGGGTGTTTGGTATTGAGAATCTAAACTTTTTGCCGAGAGCTTCTATTTGCTGAAAAATGTCATTTTCAAGTTTGCAACACTCTAACTGGGACATTGGCATTGGACCATTTTGAGTGCCATTTTCAGTTTTTATTGTATCCACCTCTTGCCCTTTTCTGTCTCCCTTGTCATAATCGCGTTACAGTTTTTGCATGTGATGGGGTCCAAGCCCCTGACACTTGACAATTCTCACAAACAATCCTTTGTAACTTTGGGATGCGTAGGCGTGTTCGCTTTTTGGCTACCACCCGCTTGAATTGTGTAGAGTTTACTGGTCTTTTAGAATGTGGGGTGTGGAGTTTCCTAGAATTAGTGGTCTGTTTTGGTGGACATTCTTTTCACACCGTGTCCCAGACATGTTCTAGTTACATTGAATTGAAAAGGGAGAATAGTTCCCTTCTTCGGCATGGATGTGGTTGCTGGTGTTGAGATTGTCCGAAACACATTGTGTGCATCTTGTAAAACAGTTGTCATGCGTATTAAGTCAAATATTTCATCACATGACATTGTTTGCATCTTTGTGCGTAGGTTTGTAAAGTCACGATCCAGTGTCTGGCGAAGAGCATCGGTTTTGGCCAGCAACATCTCAACCAACTCTTCATACTTAGGATTAGTAACCTGGTTCTCAAAAGGTACATTTGTGCTCTCTCACAATCTATATTGGTCATTTCCCCTACATTGCCACGTTTTTGCGGTTATTCCATGATGGAACATAGAATTTTTGTGCCACTAACATGGTGCCTACCAAGTGCTTGCACTGAGAAGAACTGTCAAAGCACGAGCACGTTTCTTTTGCGATGTCCACTACATAACACTTCTCAGCACTTGCTTCACTTCTCACAGTAAAAATGAAGTTGTCTTCGTCAACTACACTGAGCCTACTTTTGTCATGGTAGTACTGCTCAAGGATTTGAATTCTTGCTAGATTTCGTAGCCTCTGAGAATTTAACAAAATTCTCTTCGAAAAGCATTTTGAGTCATCTACAACCCACACACATGATTATAATGAGCGTCCATATCTTGGAGGTACTAAGAAAAGATAGGAAACTGATATATTAAATGTGGGTTAGGTGATGCAACAAACCAATTAGTTGTTTTAATTTGTAATGCTCCACAAGTGTTCCACCGCAATGTGTGCCCGTGACGGATTGCCCAACTAAACAGTTGATGAGTTCCGTAACCTTATGATTTACCTTTCCCCCAAGGACACTATACTTGAGGTGGTGCCATGTCCTCTCAATTAGATTGGTTGTATCCACTTCTTCACGTGGAAATAGTCGTCCCCATTTTGGCCACATTTGTGTTGTAAAGCTACCTTTACAAGCTTTACTTCCGGCGCCACTGGCGCCAGCATTGTCCCCGGCACCAGCAACGCCACTGTTGCTCCCGGCGCCACTGTGACCAGAATTCAGTCGGTGCAAGTTCCTATGGCTGAAAATCTTTGATCGGTTCTACCGAAGTCCAGAGAGCTCAGATCGATGTGCAATCACCTCACACGATCTAGGCATGATTAAAGGAAGCCTGGAGATCAATAAATTCTAGAGAGAGAAAATGTGCTTTACCAGCCTGGGTAGAGTACTATGAGGGAAGGTGGCGAATCCCACCAATACTATAGGGGAGTGCGAGTTGCAACCCAGGGCGAGCTCCAACCAAGTCTCAGCCTCCCTTGCTGGAATGTTGTCCTGGCGCCCGCCTTGGCATGCCACTGCCCCAGAGACCAGGGTCGGCACACACTTGAAATGTAACCTTCTCACATGTATTAATAAAGTGGGATTTTTCTCAAACTGACTCTGATCATCTTCTGGATTTCAGTGTCTGTAAAAGCGCCAATGGTAAGGCCGCTTCAAACTTTTTGATCTGGCACATAGCTGAGGGTCGTATCCCAGGACGCCAGTGGTATGCCGTCGGGACCATTCGGTCCATGGCGCCAGCGGTATGCTGTCGAGACCATTCAATCCAGGAACTGATTGTCTTCATATCTGTCACGGCTTGTGATTCTGAGTGTTCCTTGCATGAACGTGAATGGGTTAAGCTCTTGGGGAACGGGCTCCAACCTGTCAGCTGAGTTGGATGGCTTGCTTGGGTGGAAGTTACATGTTTATGGTTGTCCAGTCTGGCGTGGCACTAGGTTGGCTTCCAACGATCATGACGAAGCTTTTAGTTGGTTAAGTCTGATGTAAGTTAGACCGCTTGCTTGGAATGGATATTACTCGTTTGTAACGAAGCTTCGACTTGGTTAAGTTTGATGTATGTCGGGCGGCTTGCTTGGAGGGAAGTCACCCACATCGGGACCTCCGATCTAGCATGGCGCCAGGTTGGATCTCAATGTTGGTTTCGGAACTTCAAGTTTGTTAAGTTTGATCGTTGTTGGCGAGTTGGCTACGTGTATGTCAAGTGGGTTTGGATGGCAAGAGTTGAAGGCTGGGAAGCTAAGTTGTGGTTCTCGGCTCCCTTTGGGATGCCTACGCTACATGTGGTATCAGACCCGACTGGCCGGTCAACTATGTGGATCTCACATAAATGGCCACTGTTTGGGGTTCATCAGGACAACTGTTGTGCAAGGTGTTGCTCCCAATGTAAGCACGGGTGCATCCATGGTCGGGGTGGTCGGCAGAACGGGGGACTTGATGAGTCAAAGCGATGCCCTCGAGGTGTAAACACGGTCAGTTCTCTCAGTTCGGCCCTGGCGCTGTCTACACGTAGGATAGATGAGGCAGTGTGCTGCCATTAAGTTGGTGTAAGCACGGTCTGTGCCCTGTGGGGTGGGGGGTGACATATTCAAACTGTAAGGGTTAACCATTGATACAGAGATGCTGCTCGAATTCGGGTGTAAAGCATGGGTGGTTAGCTGTCGGTGCGGGATAGTGTTGTGAAGTTGACTCAGGTGCACCTAGTGTGTCCTGTAAGACTCTAAGGGGTGACGCTCCCTAAGGTCCCAGAGCAAGTTAGAACGTCAAGGACTGAGCCTTTGACCTGTGGTGAGCCAGTCAAGTACTCACAAGTCATGAGCTAGCTCTGGAGCTCGAGTCATGGCCTAGTCAGAAAGCAAGTTGATTATGCCGCCCGGACGGCTCCTGGGACCCATGTCCGGGAGCCAGACTGATTCTGCCAGGCTTAATCAGCAAAATAAAAACTAAGTTCCAAAAAGCGTGTTTTACTAGAAAGCACTATGTTTCAGAACAGAGGGGGTGCGCCGAATCACAGCAGAACTATAGGGGGAGTCCGGCAGACAGAAACTTGGGCAGCTCAACTAGTGCCAAGAATCCAGTCTCCAGGGCTCAGCTCCCTCTACCAGCACGAGCCAGGCACAATGCCCAGCACGTGTTGGTGGCCCCGAGACCGGTCAGTCTATGTATGAATGTAACCTCTTCCAAATCTAATAAAGTTGATCCTTGGGGATGATTACCATTTCGGATTCGCCTCCGGGACTGGTCCAAGTAAAAGGACCCTTACTATAACCTTTTTGCGTTGCTGACGCCTAAGGGTCCCTATCATCAACATACGGCTTGCCGCTATGCCAATTGGTCAGTTTGGCGACCACTATGCCTTGGGTTTCATGTGTGGCTTGTCTTTGCCTTTGGTTACCTTTTGGGAACGGATTCTGAGTTGGCTTTTGGGTTGGTTGGGATTCTAGTTTTCTTAAGTCTGAATGGTTAATCTTGTTACGTTTTTGAGTTGTCTTTTACGTAAGTGCATGATGGATGAATGTTAGACTTAAGCGCGTGTTGGGAAAACCGCTCAAGTCCCAGCGCCCTTTGAGGCGTCGGCGCAACATATAGTCGCCGATCGTTTGACTATAAGTGCTATCGGCCAGAGTTGGTGGGGCATGACTGAGGCAATGTGCTGCTTAATGGTGAAAGCATAGATAGTTGAATCGGTGTCCTCTGTGGGCTGATTCTGTGATCGATCTGTATGGGCGTGGCCAAACGGAGGTCCTTTGGCAAGGCTATCTCAAAGGGGGACCTTGTCTTTGTTACCTATCAGTAAGCCTGCCTGAGTGTCTTGTTTGTATGTATTCGTGGTGAGTCTTAGTACTCGTGCTTTGTCTGATTTGCATGATTGCTTGTGATACAAGGAGCTGATGGCTCGAGAAGGAACCTTTCTTTTGACGGCTGATACCATCAAACAAAGAGGACTACATAATCTGTGGGGCGGATTCACAGTTTAAGTACTCGCACGTGAATGACAACGAAATGACTTGATGTTTTCAAAGGATGGATGGCTAGCCTATTTCTTGGGTTAGTTTCATTTGCGACAGCGCCCACCAGACACAAGCAAGAAGTCAAAAGCTGGAAAGGGCAATTTCAGGGGAGATTTTCTATGGAGTAGTTGGTCTTTATCTGGGACAGCCACCTTCGGAACTGAAACTCACTGAGCATGGGTGATATCCAGTATCAATTGGATTTTTCCTCAAAGGGGAAAGACTAGGATCCTCTTCAAAGATTGGCAACAAGTTGGATCAAGTCATAATCCTAGCAGATGGGAAGCAAAGTGTTGGAAAGGCTTTTTGTTCAAAGGAATCTACTCTAAGTCCAGTCAGCTGATTTTATAAGTGGAGGGGAACTATCACACACACCTCTCTCTTGGGGCAAATTTTGAATGAAAGTTGATCAAAATGGGGGCAAATTGAAAGTGACCTAGCCATACTCACACGAGGAGACTAGGAACTTTAAACCTAGTAAGTTGACAGGTTTTTGTTGTGGAAAGGAAAGCTTGTTATAGGCTTTCTCTAGACCAGCAATGATGACGAGACATAATGAGTACACTGACTTGTGTTACGTGTAAAGCAGCTGATCAACGAAGGAACTGTGAAAGTTGAGTCTTGCACGAGAGACTTGGTACTTCGAACGGACGCTAAGGGACAGTTCGTATTGAAATCGGACTAGTGCAAACTTTGGGTGCATGTGTCTGATTCAAAGAGAGCTACTTGAAGCCAAGCTAGATGTACACTTCTTGTTTTGACTGTGAGGCAACTGACCAGTGATGGAATTGTCAAAGTCAAGTTTTGTGCGATGACGAACATGGTGCTTCAAACAAACGCGAAGAGATAGTTCATATGCGGATCAAACTGGTGCGACCCCTTGGCTCTCCACGAGGTCAATGGTTACATTTGGGCTGATTCAAAGACAGCTACTTCAAGCTAAGTGAGAGGTGCATTGCAGAGTACTCAATCTTTGCCTACCTTAAAGAGCCAAAAAGAAAAAGTATCAAGATCAGGTTGGGACAAGGAGAGGAATTAAGGTGCAAAAGTGGGCAATCAACGATAAATCCGTTGACTCAGTGTTGTAAAGTTACCTTTACAAGCTTTACTTCCGGCGCCACCAGTGCTAGCATTGTCCCCGGCGCTAGCAGTGCCCCTGCTGCTCCCGGCGCCACTGTGACCATAATCCAGCCAGCGCCAAGTTCCTATGGTTGAAATCTTTTGATCTGTTTCTAGCGAAGTCCAGAGAGTTCAGATCGATGTGCAATCACCTCACACGATCTAGGCATGATTAAAGGAAGCCTCGAGATCAATAAATTCTAGAGAGAGAAAATAACTATCTAGAGAGAGAAAAATGTGCTTTACCAGTCTGGGTAGAGTACTTGGTATTCTGGGAGGTGGCGAATTCCTCCAATACTATAGGGGAGTGCAGGTTGCGACTCGATGAGCTCCAACCAAGTCTCAACTTCCCTTGTTGGAATGTTGTCCTGGCGCCCGCCTTGGCATGCCAGCGCCCCGGAGACTAGGGTCGGTCACACACTTGAAATGTAACCTTCTCAGATGTATGAATAAAGTGGGATTTTTCTCAAACTGACTCTGATTACCTTTTGGGATTCAGTGTTGGTAAAAGCGCCAGTTGTAAGGCCGCTTCAAACTTTTTGATCTGGCACATAGCTGAGGGTCGTATCCCGAGGCGCCACCGGTATGTCGTCGAGACCATTCAGTCCAAGGCGCCAGCGGTATGTTGTCGAGACCATTCAGTCCACGAACTGGTTGTTTTCATATCTGTCACGGCTTGTGGTTCTGAGTATTCCTTGCATAAATGTGAATGGGTTAAGCTCTTGGGGAACGGGCTCCAACATGTCGGCTGAGTTGGATGGCTTGCTTGGGTGGAACTTACCTGTTTATGGTTGTCCAGTCTGGCGTGGCACTAGGTTGGCTTCCAGTGCTCGTGACGAAGCTTTTAGTTGGTTAAGTCTGATGTAAGTCAGACCGCTTGCTTGGAATGGATGTTATTCATTTGTAACGAAACTTCGAGTTGGTTAAGTTTGATATATGTCGGGTGGCTTGCTTGGAGGGAAGTCACCCATATCGGGACCCCCGATCTGGCATGGCGCCAGGTTGGATCTCAATGGTGGTTCTCAAACTTCAAGTTGGTTAAGTCTGATCGTTGTTGGTGAGTTGGCTGCATGTATGTCAAGTGGGTATGGATGACAAGAGTTGAAGGCCGGGAAGCTAAGTCGTTGTTCCCGGCTCCCTTTGGGATGCCTACGCTACAGTCAAGGAGCCTTGATACCTGTGCGGAACTGATCAAATCTGGAGCTCAGGAGCTCAAAGGAGTTCCAAAGTCAAAAAGACAGAAGCGACAGGGGCAAACATTTCACAGAAAGGCCTCTGTCACCAGTTAATAAGGATCTTGGGTTTTACGTAAGCGATATAAAATCTACGCTTTTCCCAGACAAAGTGATATTTTAAAGTTATGTACTTTTTCAAAGAACGAGCTGAGCCTCCAACTTGTGGTGTGCCAGCTTCAATGTTAATAACAAGTGGCCACTAAATTGAGTACTGTGCCCAATAGCTTAAATGTATAGTTAATTTTAATGGGGAGACACCTTTACTTTAATCTGACATGTGATGAGGACATCAGATTTTAAAAGCTGGGGCGGATGTTGTAAAGTCACCTTTACAAGCTTTCTTTCAGGCACCACCGGCGCCAACATTGTCCCCAGCGCCAACAACACCCCTGCTACTTCCGGCGCCACTGTGACCAAAATCCAGCCGGCGCCAAGTTCCTATGGCTGAAAATCTTTGATCGGTTCTAGCGAAGTCTAGAGAGCTCAGATCGATGTGCAATCACCTCACACGATCTAGGCATGATTAAAGGAAGCCTCGGGATTAATAAATTCTAGAAAGAAAAAATTCTAGAGAGAGAAAAATGTGCTTTACCAGCCTGGGTAGAGTACTTGGTATGAGGGGAGGTGGCGAATCCCACCGATACTATAGGGGAGTGTGGGTTGCGACTCAGGACGAGCTCCAACCAAGTCTCAGCCTAATGTTGTCCTAGCGCTCGCGTTGGCATGCCAGCGCCCCGGAGACTAGACACTTGAAATGTAACCTTCTCAAATTTATCAATAAAGTGGGATTTTACTCAAATTGACTCCGATTACCTTCTGGGTTTCAGTGTTCGGTAAAAACACCAGTTGTAAGGCCGCTTCAAACTTTTTGATCTGGCACATAACTGAGGGTCGTATCTCGGGATGCCAGCGGTATGGTGTCGGGACCATTTGAGTTCATGGCGCCAGCGGTATGCTGTCGGGACCATTTGGTCCAGGAACTGGTTGTCTCCATATCTGTCGCGGCTTATGGTTCTGAATGTTCCTTGCATAAACGTGAATGGGTTAAGCTCTTGGCGAACGAGCTCTAACCTGTCAACTGAGTTGGATGGCTTGCTTGGGTGGAAGTTACATGTTTATGGCTGTCCAGTCTGGCGTGGCGCCAAGTAGGCTTCCAGCGCTCGTGACGAAGCTTTCAGTTGGTTAAGTCTGATGTAAGTCAGACCACTTGCTTGGAGTGGATGTTACTCGTTTGTAACAAAGCTTCGAGTTGGTTAAGTTTGATGTATGTCGGGCGGCTTGCTTGGAGGGAAGTCAGCCACATCGGGACCCTCGATCTGGCATGGCGCCAGGTTGGATCTCAATGGTGGCTTCCGAACTTCAAGTTGGTTAAGTCTGATCGTTGTTGGCGAGTTGGCTGCTTGTATGTTGAGTGGGTCTGGACGGCAAGAGTTGAAGGCTGGGAAGCTAAGTCGTGGTTCCTGGCTCGCTTTGGGATGCCTACGCTACACTCAGGGAGCCCTGATACCTTTGCGGAACTGATCAAATCTGGAGCTCAGGGAGCTCAAAGTGCATCAAGGACAAATCAGGAGATCAAAGGAGTTCCAAAGTCAAAAAGGCAGAAGCGACTGGTGCAAACATTTCACAGAAAGTCCTCTGTCACCAGTTAATAAGGATCTTGGGTCATACGTAAGCGATATAAAATCTACGCTTTTCCCAGACAAAGTGATATTTTCAAGTTGTGTACTTTTTCAAAGAACGAGCTGAGCCTCCGACTTGTGGTATGCCAACAACCATGTTAATAAAAAGCGGCCAGTAAATTGAGTACTGTGCCAAGTAACTTAAATGTATAGTTAATTTCATTTGGGAGACACCTTTACTTTAATCTAACATCTGATGAGGACATCAGATTTTATAAAGGTGGGGTGGATGTTGTAAAGCTACCTTTATGAGCTTTACTCCCGGCACCACTAGCGCCAACAGCGCCACTGTTGCAATTGGTGCCACCGGCGCCGCTCCCGGCACCACCGTGACCAGAATCCAACCGGCGCCAAATTCCTATGGCTGAAAATCTTTGATCGGTTCTAGCGAAGTCTAGAGAGCTCAAATCGATGTGCAATCACCTCACACAATGTAGGCATGATTAAAGGAAGCCTGGAGATCAGTAAATTCTAGAGAGAGAAAATTCTAGAGAGAGAATATGTGCTTTACTTGCCTGGGTAGAGTACTTGGTATGAGGGGAGGTGGCGAATCCCACCAATACTATAGGGGAGTGCGGGTTGCGACTCAGGGCGAGCTCCAACCAAGTCTTAGCCTCCCTTGCTGGAATTGTCCTGACGCCCGCCTTGGCATTCCAGCGCTCGTGACGAAGCTTTCAGTTGGTTATGTCTGATGTAAGTCAGACCGCTTGCTTGGAATGGATGTTACTCGTTTGTAACGAAGCTTCAAGTTGGTTAAGTTTGATGTATGTCGGGCGGCTTGCTTGGAGGGAAGTCACCCACATCGGGACCCTCGATCTGGCATGGCACCAGGTTGGATCTCAATGTTGGTTTCGGAACTTCAAGTTGGTTAACTCTGATCGGTGTTGGCGAGTTGGCTGCTTGTATGTCAAGTGAATTTGGACGACAAGAGTTGAAGGCTGGGAAGCTAAGTTGTGGTTCCCGGCTCCCTTTGGGATGCCTGCGTTACATGAACACTCTTGTAAAAATGACATGTCCTATTAGATTCACATCATTGTGTGGTCCATGAAGCCACACCTGCTTGTGATGGATCCACAAGTTAGGACATGCAAGAAACTTTTTCTCAATAGCATTTATTTTATTTGGAGTAGAAGATGTTATTGTAATTTCTTTGCCGCAATCTTGTAAAGATCTTAAATCTGCCTTTGTGTGCTCTATTTGCTTTCAATGGCTACATCTTATTGTGCATACCTTTACTGTAAAAGCTTTTATTAGTATTCTGATGTTGTGGGAGCAAATACTTGGGATTGGCACGTCAAATAAGATATGGGATGGAACAATGGAACAAGCTAAAACCTAATCCCTGTGCAGATGAGAAACACAACATTGGTGTTATATTCAACAACATTTTTTTCACTCATGAGCCTTATTGCTGAGGGTCAATGTTGTAAAGCTAGCTTCAAGTGCGAGATGGCTCGCATGGATGCTTGCCATTCTTTCCTTTCTATTTCTCTGTCCTTCTTTACCTCATTAAGCATAGCTGCCATGGTGCTGGATAGGTATTGGCACATCTTCACATCAAAGAAGTCTTGGTGCGCCTCTGGCACGGGTTCATCTCTTTCAGAAGGGGCGCCAATTTCCTCTTGAGGAGGTGCCACTGGGGTGTGCATACGCTCTTTCTTTCGCGATTTGGATATGGCGCCATCTCGGTGCAAGCGGGAGTCATATTCTCGGCCTTGCTCTTTCCCATCTGTTAATGCTCGCGATTCATCAAGGTGGTCATACATCCTGGTAAGAGGTGCACTACCACTACACAGTCAATTTGACCTCGCTAGAAAACTGAGAGACGGGCTAACACAGCTCGAAGTCAGGTTTGAGGAGCTAGAGACCACAAGAGGGAATGCAGGGATGCCTCTTCCACTCAGACCAAGGGATACTCCGGTGCGAAACGCAAAAGGCCCAAGTAACTAATAGAGTAAAAGCACCGCCTACTTTCAAAGGGGAGCGTGACATTCGAGTTGTGGAGGATTGGTTGTTTCACATGGACCATTACTTCCGCTTGATGAATACCCCTGAAGATGAGACAGCAGACTTGGCGTTAGCATATTTTGAGGGTTACACAACAAATTGGTACCGAGTGGCAGGGATGCAGTTTCGGACATGGGATGCATTCAAAAATGTGCTACGAGAGGAGTTCACACCCAAAGATTCACATATGAGATTGAGGGCAGAATTATCAGGACTCAAGCAAAAAGGTTCGCTACGAGAGTACCTGAACACATTCAGACAAAGCGTATGGGTAGCTGAAGATACACCAATCCCGCATTCAATCCTATAATGATTAGGAATCACAAGAACTCAAAGAACTATGAACATAGAGAGCAATTGCACCAATATGAGAGAAAAATCATGAAATTGCTTGATGGATTTTGGTGAGAGATCACCATCTATATATGCATGATCCATCATGGTTTTGGGTAGGTATGAGTAGCCCTAAACCTATCCTTAATGCTAATTTTGGTGGATCTTTCATCCCTACCAACTTAGGTTGGAATCCTGGAGATCCCTCAACAATGTAAAAACTACCAAAAATAGCTCCTACTTTTTCTCTCTTGTATCTAAGCATGATTTGGACTCATTCCAAAGGTTCTATCACTTAGGTCAACTTGAGAACATCCTTATGAATGGAATCCTATGTTATTTGGCAAGTGTGACAAGCCACATCATGACCATCTAACTATTTACAAGTCATATGACCAAAACTAGTCAAGCTAGAATTGTGAATTTTTAACACTCCTCCAACGCGGTGGAATTCAAGGAGCAAGATACACACTTGTTAATGGCTTACAGCAGCAGCAACAAAGATTGTGATAGATGGTACCAAGACAAAGACGCTACCCAGCATATGACCTCTCGCAAGGAATGGTTTATCGAGTATGCAGCTTACAAATAGAGATCAATTCATCTACCTCGGAGATTCAAGCACCATACGCGTTGAAGGCAAAGGGATAGTCAAGATCACATTCAACAACAATCTATCTATTTGTGTTCACAACATCCTTCATGTTCCTCAACTATCAAAGAACCTGTTATCAATATCTAAGATAACATTGTTACTTTCTCATCTGAGCAGTGTACAATATTCGAAGAAGATACTCCTCTGACTACATGCACTAGAGATCTTTACGTACTCTCTAATTCAGTTGCATTAGCTAGCATCTCTCATAAAAATGTAAACAATAATGCTATTATGTGGCATAGTTGATTTGGACACGTGAATACAAGATCACTTTCCTATATGCGTTGTAATAATTTAGTTGATGGATTGCATTTCTCTTTTTCATTAGATAAAAAAATCTTTACTTTGTGAATCATGCGTCTATGGAAAACACTCTAGAAGCAAGTTTCCCATATCACATTCCATAAAAACAAAACATGTATTGGAACTTGTACATAGTGATCTTTGTGGTCCAATGCCAACTCCGTCCTTAGGAGATGCAATCTATTTTATCACTTTCATAGATGATAATTCTAGATGGTCTACAGTCATGTTCATTAAGCACAAATCTGAAGCCTTTGAATGCTTCAAGAGATTCAAGGCCATGGCTGAGACACAAATATCTACAAAAGTGAAAGCACTCTGAACTGATGGTGGTGGCGAATACCTCTCTAACGAGATGTCCAACTACATGGCTGAACATGGTATTAGAAGACAGTTCACCACTTCCTATTCACCTCAACAGAACGAGATTGCAAAAAGGAAGAATCGAACACTTCTCAACTCAGCCATATCCATGAATCACATCTACCTGCAAAGTTCTGGACAGAAGCTACTACCATAGCCTGTTACTTACAGAACAGATCCAGCACCAAAGCCGTCAACAACAAAACTCCTTATGAGGTTTGGCATGGACACAAGCCTAGTGTCAGCCAGTTAGTATATGTTTTGTTCACATTCCTAAATAGCTTAGGAAGAAGTTGGATCATAATACAAATAAATGTATTTTCATTGGCTATCTTGATGAACATAAAGCTTATAAAGTTATGATCCATCCACCAATATAGTATTTGTCTCTAGGGATGTAATATTTCAAGAACATACATACTATGATTTCAAACAGCCATCGATAAACAATGTTATGTCATTTCATCCTACTTTACGTAGCATGGATTCTTTCAACATTCATGTTCCTTCTACGGAACCTACAGCTATAGCTACAGAAGTCGAGCAGCTGATAGTACCTGTCATAAGATTAGACCAATTGGGCCAGCTCGAACAGATTTGGAGAAATTCAAGAAGAAGCATCATCTCATCCTGGTCAACCAAATGTCTGCAGATCCTCACGGACTCGGACAGTTTCTGAGAGGTATACACCTCATTCTGGACTTCATTAGAAGAACCAGAGAGCCTAGCCGAAGCAATTAACTCCAAGGATGCTGTGAAGTGACAAAAAGCTATGGAAAACGAGTACAACTCACTTTTGACGAACCAGACCTGGACACTGGTCGACTTCCCCACTCACAAGAGAGTTATCGACAACAAATGGATCTTCAAGAAGAAGATCAATTTTGATGGTTCCATTGCTAAACGGAAAGCATGACTGGTGGCTAAAAGATTCACTCAAGTCGAAGGAGTGGATTATCAAGAAATTTTCAGTCGTGTCGTCAAGATGCAGTCAATCAGGACTCTGATTGCTTTAGTAGTCGTGGAAGACCTCGAAATGCACCAAATGGATGTCAAGACAATATTTATCTGATGAGGTTCATGAATAGCAATTTGTATTTCGCAGTCGGGAAGGAACCACGATCCTCTTGCGACTTGGATGGAGTTCAGATGCGATCGCTGGACACTGCCAGCTGAATCACTCCTACAATCCTCTGGAATGTAGTCATTCACTGTTGATCTACGTTTATAAAATTAATGCAACATTCAACATTGTTTCAACCAAGGTGCGGAATTAAAATGAACAAGAAAACTCAGACACACGATTAACAGCAGAAGCATTTGCATTCGAGATCAAACACAACAAGAGAAATTATCTATATTGATCTTCCTCTGCTTTCTTCAAGCACTGCTCCACGCAGTGCGTTGGCGTGGGAGAAACACGATTCTCTCACAAGTGATCGTCTGGCTTTTACTAGCGGACAGTTGGATCTCTATGGATCCTGATCACAGAGCTCGTCTCGCACGCAGGCGGACTTGTTGTCTGTATTTCTTCTTGATTGCTTACTAGCATTAGACTACTACCTTATATTGTATGTGTATTCTGTTGATCTATATGTCAAGTATCATCCAATAAGTATGGTTGCTCTATGTAAATCTAAGATTAGAGTGATTAAGCATCTACAACTAATCAGGGAATTGCAAGAGTGGCAGATTAGCCACGACCTAAAATGTATCTGTTGACGTCATACCATCTAATCATATATATGTACTTCTGGGTACTTGCATGTTCTCACTGGTACTCTTTGGAGCGTGGAGGGCAGGAGAAGGTTTTGTTTCTGTCATTGGCTTCGTTTTGGTCGTTTGTTTTCTCGTTTGTGAATCTTTCATGTTCGTGAACCGTTCATCTTCGTCTGCTTTACTTTCGTGTTCGCGAACCTTTCGTCTTCGTTTCCCTTGACTTTCGTGTTCGCGAATGTCTTCGTCGGGCTGAGAGCTGAAAGCAAGCAAGGCTTTGTAACTAGAAACGTTTTGTTTCTTCAGCTCCCTCTCAAAGAACGACTAAATATAAGTCTGAATTAAGCGCAACTACTGATCAATAGTAAGCGCAATAGCAATCTCTAATCAACTCTAAAGAACTAAGCTAGAATGCTCAAAGAGTGTTCAAGCTCGCAGGCTTGAGAGAGAACACTAACTATTCTTCTTGCTCTAAGATCATAATGTAGAAATATGAGCAACTATTTATACTAAGCAATTAGGTCGTCAAATGTGTCATCCAGTGACGTGCTGGCATCCATCCAGTTAGGACTTCTCAGAAATCACTTTCTGTTAAATCAATGCAAGTATGTGGCTGGTGGTCGTAAACAGTCTGTTTGCAGAAATGAACGTAAACTGTCACTATGCAAAAAAGAACGTAAATTGGCATGCAAAAAATGCGAAGGTCTTCACCAATGTTATTTCCTTAACATTTAAGACATCTAGTGTTTTGCGAAAAAGCCGAAGTGAGAGAAAATACCGACACTGTGAGCCATTTTCGAGTAATTATGCCGACTGTGTAAAAACACGAAGAAAGTTGCAGGTTTGGATAAAAATTGGACGAAGATTAATATGTCAATTAGTCGATCAGTAGGAAACCAACCAAGAAAGCCGCAACAAAGCAAGACAAGGGTATCGGATGGTGGACAAACCAATCCAACCAAACCTAGATCTTATGGACCTAGCCCCCAAGCTATGGATCAATCTTCCACCAAGGGATGGATGAGTCATACTAACAACATACAACTACTAGCACCACAATCAAGCATACACTAGTGAGAGCCCAATGATATAGTTATACCCTCCAAGGCCCATGCACCACTAGTAGTGCAAAGTGACATCTCATTGGACACCGATGTAGTCTACATGAGCCACATCATCTAGTTCTCCTATGACTCACTGAGAGACCCATAAAATCATGAGTTTAGGTCTCCAACTATTAATTATGACCATATGCACATGCGGGCCCCAAACCTTTCATAATTATAATTAACTTACGGGTTGTAGGCTTATTGATCTCTAGCCGGACACGCCCCCCTTATTCAAGTTCAGACCCCAAAACTTAAAGCTAGGGAAGTTTCTCCTTAAGCTCTCTTCTTGTTCCCAAAAATCATCATCGTCTGTGCGACCCTTCCATCGAGCCAGATAAGCGGCAACTATACGATTCCTCAATCGTTTAGTTCTTATATCCAAGATCTTTTCGGCTTCATCCAATATGTCCAATTGGTCTCCAGAACCAAGATGCTCCCCTTCATGTAAACTCTTCTTGAGTCGGCTGACGTGAAAAACCGGATGCACTTGAGTTCCCTCCAGGAGGTCCAACTGGTAAGCTAAGGATCCGATTTGATACGGTCCTCTATACCTAGAAGACAATTTGTAATGCTTGCCGATACTCATTACACTAGAATCCTTCGAGATTCTCATATACACCCAATCTCCCATTTGAAAGTCCCGAGGCAATTTTTTCAGATTAGCATAACTTGTTAATGGCAACTATGTAATTCGATAAAAGAGTATAATTGCCCAATTGCATTCTATTTAAGATTAAGCCCCAATACGAGTGCAAATGTCAATTTGCTTTCACAAAAGAAAAAAAAAAAATGATCTCCACTTAACAAACCACCACTCCAAAGCAAGACAATTTAGAAAGATTAACTTTTTGCCCCTCCCCCCCCCCCCCCCCCCCATCCAATCAAAACGGGTCCCAGCGCGCGAGCAGATCGGGTCACTGCTAACCGCGAGCAGAACCGCGAGAGATATAGAGAGAGATACAAACAGTGTCAAGCAGAGCGCAAGCCATTGGAAGGGGACGGGCAGGAACGCGGCAGCATCATCCAAGAATGCAGCCCAAAATTGCGCATGGGGGAGCAGTTTCAACACCAGCAGTGTAATGGCAAACCATGCTTTTTAAATGCATTTACTGGTCACCTACAGTTTCCTGCAGTTAAATACTTGTTTCAGTTATGGATTAAACTTCGCTGTAGATGCAAAAAACAAAGCTTGAAAACTCACTTACAGAGTCGCTTGAATTCTATGCTGAAACTATTAACAATTTTACTAAAAATAACCTGTTAATCTACAGTTTGCAGCCTTATAAGAATAAAAGCCCCTTTCCCAGAAGAGCAAGGTTTCATCTTCTAAAAAATACTCTACCCCCGCACAAAAACACTGAAAAGGGAAAAAACACATTCAACTGCTTTGTTACCAACAAGTACTCAAGAGATTTGGCTTTTTGAAGGCACGAAATTCCAGTTGGCACAAAGCTGAAAATTTGCCTATCGCCAAAAAGAGAAAGAGCAAAAAGTGCTTGCAAAAATCTTAACGTTACAAGTGAAACAAAATCCCCTCAAAAATCACCATCCAAGAGCGTACTTTATCAAATCGATTGTTACTTTCACAACGGTAAACCACTTAGCTTTGGCTCTGATAGCAATATAAAGCCCCTACCAAGGATGCACTAGCCAAGCAAGTCGCACCAAAGCAAGACAAGGGTATCGGATGGTGGACAAACCAACCCAACCAAACCTAGATCTTACGGATCTAGCCCTCAAGCTATGGATCAATCACCCACCAAGGGATAGAGAAGTCATACCAGTAGCATACAGCTACTAGCACCAATCAAGGATACACTAGTGAGAGCCCAATGGGTATACTTATATACCCTCCAAGGCCCATGCACCACAAGTAGTGCACCGTGAAACCTCACTGGAGACCTATGCAGCCTACCTAGGCCACATCATCCAGTTCCCCTATGACTCACTGATAGACCCTTAAAATCCACCATCATGAGTTTAGGCCTCCAACCATTAATTATGACCATATGCACATGAGGGCCCTAAACCCCTCATAATCATAATTAACTTACGGGTTGTAGTCTTATTGATCTCTAGCGGGACACGCTATCCGAGACCAATCGTGGGCATGAAAGCTCACCACATCACTACTTATTGGAGGACACTTCGAAGTTCTGAATCATAACATTTGTTTTATGATGAATGTTTGGTCACTACATCTTTGGACAATCGGCCTTTTTTTCTAGTTGTTGTGGCTCATTATGTTGCTTGGTTTGTTAGAAAACATGGGAGAGAGGCATGTGCAGGATATGTGCAGAGTAAGGAATAGCAAAGGAAGCAAATAGGATCATTCACAAGAAATAGGACTCAGAATACTGATCCTAACATTCTTGCATTATCAGATTCAAGAAGGATATTACAATATGAGCAAAACAACTTTTCTTTTTGAAAAGATTTCTCTCGAACGCTTACTACTTTCTATCCTCACTTCACCTCTGGCACTCTCTCTCCTGCTCACGCTAATACTAGCATCGTATCCATACTGTTTTATAGATGGGAACTTACTTACAAGAAAGGAGATGGGAACTTACTTACAAGAAAGGATTCAAAGAATAGTTTAATTCCTAATGCTAATTTAAGCATTGTTGCAGTTGCATATGTCACCATTAGCTAACTGCATGTTCATTCTCCATGTTTTTGTAACGTTAGGATTCGTAAGAGAAACGCTCTTTTACGATGGTTATGTCTCGTAGACATGTTCCTTGTTGTGAGTGACGATGGCTTTCAGTGTAGGGCCCCGTATGAGCAAAGTGAGGGGCCGTAAGAGGATTTCTTACGTGTTTTTCTTTTTTTCTTTTTCCTGATAGGTTTCCGAAGGTCACCTACTTCAACACTCCTGAACTGAGGAAACCTTTATGATATGCCCATGGCAATCTTATGCTTTTCGAATAGAGTTTTATTTAGCGGCTTCGTCAAGATATCCACGATCATGTCAGAGGACTTGATGTATTGGATCAGTAACTCTTTGTTCTGGATTAGGTCTCTACCATGATGGTATTTCAGTGGGATATGCTTTGTCTTTGAATGAAATACTGGATCTTCAGTGAGATAGATTGCACTTTGACTGTCCATTCTCATTACCGTTGGCTGAATTTGTATTTCACCTATCTCTTCCAATAGCATCCGAAGCCAGGCTACATCATTGGCATTCTTAGAGGCAGAAAAAGTCACCTTCT